>JANHQD010003210.1:6422-20896 GCA_024721195.1 Marasmius sp. AFHP31
GAACAATGGAACAGACACGAAGTACTGTCCCGCATAGTCATACTGCGGGAGAAGTGAACCGTGACTGATTAACATCTAGGCCGCGGATTCAACACACCCCCTCGCTAAGTGCAGCTGAAAAGCGCATCTGAGCGAATCAAGTGGACGAGTAGAAATCAAGTCCAAGGTGATCTCTGAACCGTAAGAACTTCTCATGACCGAGATTCTTCGTGAACATATCTGCGGGATTGTATACACCTTCGATGAAATACAACTCAACTTTGCCATCTTCAACACATGATCGGATATAGTGATACCGAATATCGATGTGTTTAGTTCGGCGTTCTTGAACTGGGTTAGAGGCAATGAATATCGAGCCTTGATTATCACCACAGATTGGAATAGAACCTAAGTCGATTCCAAGTTCAGAGAGTAGCGATCTGATCCAGGAAGCTTGACGACTGCAATCAGACAGTGCCATATACTCAGCCTCAGTGGAAGAGAGTGCCACAGTCTTCTGGGCATGCGATTGCCAACAGAAGATGCCACCTGCTAACTTGAAGAAATAGCCAGTAATTGAACGGCGCTTGACAGGATCAGCAGCCCAGTCCGAGTCTGTGAACGCAAGGAGACCTCCATCGGAATTACCATCGTAAGTGAGGGTATAATCCTTTGTGCCAGCGAGATAGCGGCAGATGTAGAGAGCTTTATCAAGATGCTCCTTGGTCGGATTTGCAGAGAACTGAGAAAGCTTCGTAACAGCATAGGCAATGTCAGGACGTGTGCCCAGCATAATGTACAGAAGCGATCCAATTACAGACTGGAACTTGGCACGAATAGCCGGATTGACTGGACCATCGTTAGGCATTGGCACATAGCCTGCAGGAAGCGGTGTGGTAGCAAATTTCGCATTCTGCATGCCAAAACGTTCAAGGACTTTCTGTAAGTAGTCCTGTTGGTCGATCAAGATCTTTCTGCCTTCTCGGCGAATGCGCATACGAAGGAACTCTTCGACATCGCCTTGATCTCGGCATTCCCATCGAGCCATGAACTCGGCTTTCTTCTTGTCAACAAAGGCTTTGTTAGGACCCATGAAGAGTGCATCGTCAACGTAAATGATCGCATACACAACTTCACCACTCTTCTTATCTTTGCAGATGAAGAGTCCAGCATCAGAAGTTAGGCGTTTGAAGCCCAATACTTCCATGGACGAGCTAAGGGTTCGCCACCATTCAAGGGCAGCTTGCTTCAGTCCATATAATGCACGACGCAGGCGTAATACCTTACGTTCTGAGCCCTTGACTTTGAAGCCTTCAGGTTGCTCCATGTATATCTCCTCAGCAAGATCACCATAAAGGAAGGCGTTCTTAACATCAACTGAAGTGATGTACCAGTCTTTGAGCGCTGCAAGAGCAAGCATCATTCGAACAGTCTCAAAACGAACGACTGGTGAGAAGATTTCGTCAAAGTCAATACCTTCGACTTGAGAGAAACCTTTGGCAACAAGCCTTGCTTTCTTACGACCGTTAGTTTTAACGTCGAAGACCCATCTATTTCTGATGGCTTTGCGTCCCTTAGGAAGGTCGCATAATTCGAAGACCTTGCGCTTGCGAAGTGCCTCAAGTTCTTCGCGGCAAGCAGCCTTCCATTCCTTCTGTTGCGCTTCAGGCAACTTCATAATATCACGGAGTGTCCATTCTCTGATGTTAGCTAACTCAGGAATATCGGACGCTGGAAGCGAATCGTGTACTGGAACGGCATTGTTCAACAAGTAAATCACGAATCCTACTCCCCCTTCATGGGTAAGTCTTTCGACTACGCTTTCACCCCCTTGCGACTCAGTGCTTCCACTGGGTTTTGGAGCAGGCGGAGGCGGAAGTGGACCAGGAATCACACCCTTTTTACCACCTTTGCCTTTCCTGGACTTTGATGAGCCAGGATGATCAACTTTATGTGATGGTGCGATATCACCAGTGATCTTTCTCCAAGACTTCTTATTCTCTAAGTCGCGAACAATTTGCGAGGGTTTATTCGGGTTCCGCTTTTCACCAAATATACTACCAGGTTGCGTAGTACCCGTCCGAAGCCTCGAAGATCGACGTGGACCTTCCGCCGCTGGTTGAGGTGGAGGTACAGGGACGTCGGCTTCGCCTGTAGGCAACGGAGGACCAGATAGAGGTAATGGTTGTTCCTCAGCCTGTTTAGGGCTACCTGCAGGTTCGTCAACCGGAGGTTCTGGTCTCTTTTGAAGGTTTCGGGAGCGACTTCTGAGATTTCGCGACGGAGTATCGTCGCTACTATCATCAGAGTCATCGTCTTCCGAAGGAATGTTGGGATTTTCACCCAAAGTAAAACGTTCACCATCCACTGGTGTTACGCCACGAGTTTTCGCATCAGGACATCTGGGATACAGAGTCTCATCAAACAGTGCAGTAGTACCTTTGAAAATAGAGTTGTTGCTTCGCATGAAGAGAAATCCTTTCATCCCTTCTTGATAACCGATGAAGGTCATCAACTCAGAGCGAGGTGCTAGCTTATTGGTACGTTTGTCGTCGGGTATGAAGACATAGGCTGCACAACCCATAACTCGGAAGTGTGAAACATCCGGTGCCTTTCCGTACAGCATCTCAAACGGAGTTTTCCAACCTAAACGTTGCACAGGAGTGCGATTGTAGAGGTGGACGGCGTGTTGGTGACAAAATTCCCACCAGGACTGAGGCATACAAGCTTCAAAGCGAAGAGCCTGAGCCTTCTCAGTGATCGTCCTGTTGAATCGTTCAGCGCGACCATTCTGTTGAGGAGTGTATGGTACGCTTTGTGCAACTGCGATCCCATGCTCTTTTAGTAAAGCATCAAATTCGTCGCCTTTGTATTCTCCCCCTTCATCCGACATCCATTGCTTGATGTTAGCGTCGAATTGTGTTTTCACCATAGCAATGAAGTGCCTAAGCGCTTCAAGGGCATTGGATTTACGACGTAGGAGAGTAGACCACGCATGTGAAGTGCAGTCATCAACGAAAGAGATGTAGTACTTGTACCGGTGATAAGATTCAACCGGAAACTGCTTTAGATCCGAATGAATGAGGTCAAACGGTTTAGCAGCTCGAGACTTAGAGTTGGGGAACGATTTCTCATGCATCTTGCCTTCAGCACAACCACGACATATAGGAGTCTTATTGGTGCGCATTTTGAGGTCAAGTGGGAAATTCTGTGTATGTTTCCGAGCTTTATTCAGGGCTTTATCTGAAGGATGTCCGAAACGCCTGTGCTCAATATCGTAGTCAACGTTGTAAACAATGGACTTGGCCAATAAACTCTCAGCAGAAGCTTTCCGCGAGTAGACCCAATAAATGGTTTGACCAGGCATATGAGGATAGCAAACAAGCGATTGATTTCGCTGTGATGAGTAGAAAGCTAACTTCTTCGTGTTTCCACGAATAGAAAGTCCATCTTGAAGGAACTCACCCAAGGATAGTAGTCGTATATCCAACTGAGGTATGTAATAGACAGGATAGAGACGTGAAATACGCTCTGACATTTTCCCGTCTTGTCCTTCGACACTATGTTTGATGGAGACAGTCCCTTTACCCTTTATTTGTATAGGGTTGTTCTTATCGGCAGTATTAACCATTGAACCATTATCGAGGGGCTGATAATCAGCAAAGTCATTCATGTCATGAGTAAAGTGCGATGAAGCACCGGAATCTAATAGCCAGCCCTGTGCGCTACTGGACTTCTTTCCCTTACACTGAGTACAGCCAACGAAATGATTGTTCAACACATAAGTATAATGTACAAGTGACTCCAGGTCACTACCATGACTACGAAAGCGGCTACTGATAGAAACTAATCGAGAGCAACGCTGTGAAGTGGTATCAGTGTTGGGTAACAGATCAAGATAAGGGACTAACGGGTCATCGTAGAAAGATCCAAGAGAGACGTTGTCTGGAACGTCCTCTTCTACCCCTGCAGCTTCGGCAATGTCGTCGTCAACATCATCACCGAATAGGGAAGTTAGGTCATTACCATCTCCCATGTCTACATCCTCATCAACTTCATTAGGACCAACGCTACAAGAACGTTTAGAAGAAGAAGAAGAGCTGTATCCGGGTCCGTCATCGTCCTCCAGAGTACGCTTTGACGAGGACGCGACAGCGCCAATACGCTCCTGGAGGGAGGTGCGGGCCTTGCTCGCCAGTTGGTCTGAGCGGCGGGCTTCGGTCACCACGACATCCTCAAGCGGTTTGAGATACCGCGCCGTCTTGGGAACACCAATTCTGTCAGCAAGTGAGCGAGATTCACAAACATCTTCAAAGACTGACTCCGAAGGTTTGAAACCTGTGAACTTCTGCATGTTGGCAGGGTTCTTCTTCTTCGCTGGAGGAGGAGGGGCGAGAGTGCTGTCGCACGATTCGTCCCAGAAACCTTTGAAGGTCGCAGGAGGAGGTGATCCCCTAGCACGACTAGAGGGAAGGCGCGTAGCAGCTTTGAAGTTGAGATCGGGATAAGTTTTGTCCCAAGTGCTCGGAGGAACATATCCTGCCCATGGATCACGACTAGTCGGGAGAGGGTAGGTGTTCTCCGATGCGATCTCAGCACGGAGAGACTGCTCGATCGCATTCAATGCGACTCGATCCTTGCGCTTCGTGACGGAGGAGAAGGGAGGGGTGATGGTACTTGCCACTGAGGCAAAGTGAGAATGACCATGAGGGCGGTTGCCACCGCGATTGCCACCAGAGTTGCCAGCATCCCTATCGATGCCACCACGCGTTCCTCGTTGCTGCTGCTTCTTCTTCTTACCCTTGTCTTGGTTCGAAGGAGGAGCACGCTGCTGCTGATTGTTCTGCTGCTGCTGCTGCCCACGCTGTTGTTGACGCTGTGGAGGGCGAGGGCGCTGCTGCTGCTGGAACGAGGGAGCGTTGGTCCCACCACATTTGACCGCAGTGAGTCGACCGGCGAACTGAGGGTTTAACCGCTCATATTCAACCATGATAGCGTCCTGGACGCGGTCGAGGGTAAGGGCTGGTTTTCTACCAGGGTCCGCATCTTTTCGCTCTTGGTCAGTCTTCGGATCATCCTCATGATAGAAGTCATGGAGACACTTGGAAGCGGCAGCTTCCCAGACCTTAGGGATGGCCTGCACGAGGATGAGAGCTTTTACCAGCTCGGGAATATTAACATCAACAGCATTGAGACGCTCGAAGTAGGTACGGAGTTTGGCAATGGAGCCGAGAGGATTGTTCTGATCGATGGTGAAGGTAGCGGCTTTAAGGAAATCCCCATAGATGTTGGAGAGGGTAGGCCTGCCGTAGGTTTCTTTGAGATAGTCCCAGGCATCAGCGGCCGTCATGTCTTTGATAGGAATGTACGTCTCACGTGTCATGGTGAGCTGCATGAATCCCTTCAACATGTTGCTATCCTTCTTCCAAGGAGCACGCTTGGCATTCCACTCGGCTATTTCCGATGCGGTAGGAGGGGTGGTTACATCATGAGTAGCGGCCTGAGGGCCAGAACCAACAGTCTCGGTGGAGACAGTGTCCTCAGGGGGCGGAATGTCCTTGTCTTCACCGGTCAGGTTTTCCCAGAGGCCTTCGGCCTTGGGTACACCTTCCATTGCAGGCTCATAGACCTGTAGGAAATCACGGCCGTTGAAGAGGTTCTTTCCAAAGTATTTCTGGAGATCGAGCATATTGATCGAAAGGTTTGGGTTTGGATCTGTGAAAAGACAGCATCAGCATGCGTCTAATCAAAATACAGGGTAAGCAGCCATGATGGGCGCTATGCTCAATGATGAGCACTGGATCCGTTAGATCCGATGTTGTCGAAGGATGATACATCAATGCCATAGATCGAGCACTCAATGAAGAGGTCGATGGCATGTACAGGTGTAGCCTAGTTAGCCATAGACAGCAGCCTGTGAGGGCGCTCGTCATCGACTAGCAACAGCAGCCACAAGGGCGCTCGTTGTTGACAGCAGCCATAACGGCGCTCGTCAATGTAGTAGGGCTAACCAGGGCCCATAACCTATGGACTACTACATTACTACAACTACTACTTACCAGGAGAGTTGAGAGAGATATAGAGGCGAGACGTAGAAGCTCAAGCACACTGTAGATTTCACGTAGAGAACTACCAGCTTATATACATGTAGAATGAATGTAACTACCATAAAGAGATATGTAATAGAAATTGTACATATGGAGCATATAGAGCAATGGAACAGACACGAAGTACTGTCCCGCATAATCATACTGCGGGAGAAGTGAACCGGGACTGATTAAGATCTAGGCCGCGGATTCAACAATCCTCGCCGCCTCTCAACATGGAAAGAGTCGTGTTGCGTTGCCTTGTTGCCTGTGCCGCCGGGGGCGAGACTGTTGAGGAGAGCTTGCGATCGTGAGGTTTGGGGCAGGGGCAGAGGTGTCAGTTGGGTAATCAACTTACGGAGTTTGCAGCTGCTGACGAAGGGCATGATAACGATAACGACAACGATGTGTTAGGGCTGGGGCTTGAATCGAGCGGGGTTGTTGAGCCTGCACCAGAGACGGAGGCGGCGGGTAGAGCAACCTCCGTGATGTCTTCTTCTATAGACAGGGGGATCTTGGGCGGATGTGATAACACAATACACAATACATGATCTCTCCTGTCTTGCCCTCTGCAGCTATTCCACGTGCCTAGCCTCTTCCATGTCCTCTACCTCCGTCGTAGAGGAAGGATACGAGACCGACAAAACGTTTACGACGATTGGTAGTCTCGAGTCATATTCGTCACATTGGACCAAATGGAGCAATGATGACGATGAGGAACCCGAACCTTCACGACCACTCTTGGAAGAAGACAAACGTATGCAACCATTCCTTCGCCTTTTCTCGTTCCAAGAAAACTCGCTCCCAAAGACGTTCGATAACGGGCTGCCTCGACAACAACAGCAACCCCTCGCCATCTCCTCCTCTTCTCATACCTACCATGACCTCTCCCGCCGATCTGTCCCACACGGGATCTTCGACATCGCCACATCGCCACTCTACGATGGGCTCTACCCCTTGAACAAGAAGCTCCGTTCTCTCATGGGGAGGTCAAACACAGACGATAAGATCACCCTGAGGGTGGATGAGACGGGTGTGGGTTACAGCGTTGGCGGTGGCATTTGTAACGAATAGGCCTGTGCACATGAAGCAGTTGTTGAATGTTGTTACGTTGAAGTTGAGAGAGCTTTTGGGGAGGGTAGTTGGGATCAAGGAGATGGCCAGGGTGAGCAGGATTATTAGGTGGTCGGGAGGGGGTTTGTCGAGGACGCAGGTGTCAGAGAGACTCCTCGCATGAGAACAAGCGCCCATGCAACCTCGTTATCAACAAACAAGTCGATCTGCGAGCCTCTACTTACACGTTTCTAGACCCATGAACTAGTAGAAGTTAGCATAGACTTGTTTTCTAGCTAGATCAAAGTGAATGAACAGAGGTCGGTCAGGGGAATCCACAATGTCAAAGGGATAAAATATCTCGTATGTTAAAGACGGGCCCAGGTTCGACAACACACGTCAAAGTATACCTAAGAGGTTGTGCGCTCTTACATCCGCCGAGTCCTGAGTAGCGTCTGTTTAGTTCACAAGATATCAAACGGTCGCACTTGTCAAATGAGAGCAATTCAAGCAAACCAGTAGCAGCAGTCGGACTTCAAGTCACATACCCTCGGACTACTACTCATTCTTTTGTCTCTGAGGTGCCTCGGTGACAGAAACATTGACAATCCAGAAAGTATTGGGACTATCACCGGAGCGCTACCATGATGATGGTCTAATGAATTTTTGATATTCATCATAACAACGAACCGCGAATTGCAATGAGGACGGATTAAATACACGGACTCAAAGATTTTACAGTAAATACCAGTTCATTTGAAGCTCAGCGACACAGATAACCCAATGAGGACTACACACCTTCCCGGGAAACTAATGTCCACCCATCAGAAAGCTCTTCTGTACCGGTGGCTTTCGGCACGTTCATGCTTCTATCGGGTGTATTGTCTGAATGCTTTTGTGAGGAAGATTCTCAACACTGGGCAAAATTAAATAAATACGTACAGAATTTGTTCAAGAACCCTCTGACCCAGCGAGTTGGGGTCACCATAATTTCCTTTGATGTCGGCACCGTAGGTGCATCTTCAGATTCGAGTTTGGGTTCCAGGGGCGCCTCCACAAGTGAGTATGTTGATGGTGATGTGAGTCGTGAAGGCGAGGGTGGAGTTTCGGGTTCCGAGTCCGGCTCAGAAGATTCGAGTTCCTTGAATCTGGTAGAATTGTGAGGATCACCTGAGTAAAAAGTGTCAGCGGTGTTGGTTTGGGGAGAGAAAAAGCGACGTACCGGGTATCAACTTGGGATATCCACGCTCACGGGCATATTGCTTGCCATCCGAGTCACGATTCTTCAAGTGCAGTAGTTCTTGAACAACTGCGTACCCGTAGTAATTCCAGTAGGACCCAATCAATCCTTGCACTCTCAACTGAGGGATCCTCAACCTCTCCCAATCCTTCTCAGCTATTTTGTCCCTTCCTTGTGGGTCATTAGACCAGTAGAATATGTTTTTAGAGAGTGGATGGCGTAAACAGTGTAGGCCATTGATGAGCTCGGTGTGTAAAGGGCGAATGAAGAGGTATGCGGGCTTTGAATGTGTTGTGGGGTCTTCGCAGAAGATGCCTTTGAGGCGGAATCCGACTTGATCAATACAAACTGAGCAAGTGGAGGAATTCAGACGAGAAAATCAGAAGTGTGCGAAGGAACACTTACCAACATCCTCCATGTCACGGCAACTGTCATAGAAGGGGAGGGACTGGCAGAGATAGGCAACACAAAGGTCGTTGTTTGGGACGCACAAGCCAAAGTGAAGTGTCACGTTGACATTGTCAGTGTTTTGAAAGGAGAGATCTACTCGCCCTGGAATTGAAAAGGTCAGCAACAGAAAGATGGATTCAAGCGGTGGACATACCCGAGTTGGAATAGCTGGCTTCAACGTCGGGGCTTCGACTCTTGCAAAACAACTCGGGTGAGGGAGTGGAGGGAAAGTGGGCGAGACTTCCGGGTCTTTTGCGTTGGACAATCGCTCCGAATGTCAATAGACCATTTTGGGCATAGTTTGACAGATTGTCGATCCAGCTCCCTCCGGCTGCCGCAATCAGGTACAGAAAGTCGCCAAGGTTTTCCTCAACGTGGGCAATGATTTTGGTAGGGTTGAGTTGAGGAACAGCGTCTTGGCGAAGTGGGGGGAGGCGGGTGAGGTATGGTTTAAGGTGTTCTTCACTCGGTGGAATGAGGGAGATGTTAGCGGGATTGTATTGGCAGGTCAGTGTTTGAAAGTCAATCGACCAGTCCTCCCGACGATGTGTAACCTGTTTGCCATTATTGACAGGTCAAGGCTAAAAATAGATAAGCCCACCGGAAATGTCAGAGCTTTGTCGTCGCGCAAAGATTGAATTGCATAGTCCTAAGGACATCACTCAGCGGGGAAGAGAAACTCAAATGATAGGCGTACAAGTATATAAAACAAGTACTGTGTGACAATGCGATCCTGGAACCAGCAACTGGCAATCTCATTTACATTCGTGAGTTCTGCAGCCTTTCAGTCCCCTTACTCGAAACTCCCAATGAGAAAACTCACCATTGTATGTCAACATTGTCATTGCATCTGACTTGGTCACCGCGAATACGTGAGTCAGCAGCGCCGACCTGCAACATCCCATAAACATGACTAACGGAAAAGAAAACCTCGCCAACTCACTGATGACACACTGCTGTCCGTGGGACGCTTTTTGCTATCTGCGGATGATCATTGGCATTATGTCGCCTGATTCATAACTCAACACCCACCTTCTTGAATAAATCTTGATCCTCCACATCAACCAGCTCGAGGGTAGTCGCCGTGAATCTTCCCTGCCATCCAGATACCTCGGCGGTTTGTACCATCTTCTTCAATCTGACGGCTTGCAGCTTTGAAGATGTTGATGCTTTGTCATCTGGCTCGACATCGACACTAAGGATCTTGGAAGATTGAACGCGAAGGCAATGGATGTCGCTATCCATTACTACCCTAATTGCCCTTCCGTTCTGCAGACAAGTGTTAGACTCTTCGTGAATGACAGCGGGACAAGACGACGCCTACCACAAATATTCGGTCCCTCTGCAAATAATTGTGATTGTAATTGTAATTGTAAGTGTTCGGATTTCCGGCTATACTCAGGAAGCTAGCATGGTCTCCGATAGTCGTGCCTTGGGCATGAGAGAAGTAAGTAGCCATGTCTTCAAAATGGGGGAAGAAGCAGGAAGGAAGCGGGTATGACAAAAGGTTCAAAGTGGGGGAAGGAACGATGGAGAGTGACAAACACACCATACATTATATGAGTCCAGCCTCACAGTTACCTCATGCTCTGCATGGGTCGTATCCTGTCGTATCTCCTCCATACCTCCCATGAGCGCTTGCACCATTGTGGAAATGATCATAATATTTCTACAGCAGTGGCGATCCCATGGTCAGTGCATTGTCAACTTCGAACATGCGGGGGAACGGCATCAACAATGTTCTATTCATGCTATCATGAAGTGTGTACTCGAGTCAAGTGAACGGAAAGACAGGCCATACAAAAACCATCCCACCGCATACCGTGCCAGAGAAGTCAACCGCACGAATACCACGCCCAGGTATTCCCGCTCTTGTCAGATTCACATCATAAATAACTTCATTCTAGCGAAAAACGAGGACAACTCACCTCTGAAATTACACCGTGTACTACTGTACACGCAGTATCGCTCAGCCCATCTATGTTGTGCAGGATCCACATCCAATCGATCGATGATGGGGGGGTTATCCTACGCATTTAATACTCCGGAGTCGGTTCACCGTTGGTTCATACCTGCAATACCAAGATCGCGTCGATGAGTTTCGTCCACAGGAAGTTCTGGTGACGATGTGAATGGTGTGAGTGACGAGTCATTCATCCCTCCACGACTCAGATACTCAGATACTCTTACCTTGACGTCCCCCGGCCATCTTTGTTCCCCTTCTCATCCCAAAATACTTCGGATCGTTCGCAGACATGATGCACATCAGTCCGGGATATGGCGGTTCTCCGGAGACTCAACTCAGCTCATCACGTCGCCAAACGGGTCGTTGTGTACGCCTTTGGTACTCCTTGTCATGTCTTCGTGAGATTGGGGAGCTTGAGCTAGTAGATGAAGCAGATAGGAGCATTCCAGAACCAGAACTCCAAAGTTTCGAGCTTGACAGGCGCTTTGAGAGTGTCGTCGTAGCCCTGGATCCCGGATAACGTATCCAAGTTCAGTTTGGAGATCATAAACTTCAATTGCTAACTGTCTAACCCTGTTTGTCGACCTTGTAACCTCGAGGGTGAGTGTAGAATCGATGTTGAACACCTCGAATTGATCACCAAACCAATCCAGCGTGGTTCGAACACGCCTTGATCGATTCAATTCGTTGGCTTTGACTTTGAGTGAGATTGCGGGAAGTTGTTGTGAAAAGAGACGATGAATTGCAGCACGACATGGTCGTCGAAAACCAACGTTTGGAGCCCGTCCTGGATGATTCGGAGTCATGGTGATTCCGGACTTTCGTTCCGAGTCTCGACTCTCCAAGCTCCAGGTCGTCTTGAGTCAGCATACGGTAAAAAGATGTGTTCATGGAATACACCTATATAATGATTACTAGCGGCTTACCCGTGCCGTTCCGGCACTCCCGAGGGTGTAGAATAATCACTTCACGTTCTATCAGCACATCGGACAACACCAAAAATATGTGATCTTGGACTTGACTCACCAGCGCTACTAATCGACATGCTCTTGCTCGATTCCACTGCTGGCATTGTCCACTCCCACGACCCGATGCCCGGCTGCTTTGTTCGCTGAGATGCGTACCTGAGGCGTGTCAAGTTTGTGATTACGTTGCCAGCACCATTAGCTGTTTAGTGCATCCTTCAGGTAATTTGCTGACAACTGTCTATAAGTCACATTCGGGGGAAGGGCAGGAGCCTGCCAGCGTAGGTCCCCTGTTTGACCGTTTCAACACATTTCTGGGTTGTGGTTGTGATTGGATACACGCACCGACTGGAGCAACAGCAGAACGAATCCCGGAGAAACTTGTCACCTCTGTACTTTCATTGAATCTGCTCTGGTACTGCGCGTGTCCCAGATCGACGGTGGACTCACCCTCAATCTATGCACAGACAAAGTGAGAAAGATGAAACGGAGTTACGACATCGCAATGGAATGATTCTTGGCGATTCCTTGCTTGATTATAAGAAGCTCGAGGAGACGTTCAAGTCTGCCTCTGAGATTAAATTTGTAGCGTTCATTGTTGCTTGACTCCCGAGTAATGACAAAGTCGATTGAATAAGAGTGAATGAGTATACCCCAGATTAAGATTGACTGTTTTCAAAGTGTTCACGACAATTTGACACACGGTGAGATGCCTACATATCTGACTGGTCTGGAAGCTTACCGGCACTTTTGTCCGTGACGCTTGCACAGACCCAATCTTTCCAGCGGAGATCCTGAATTCAAGTTTGGGTGTTCCACTCACCAACTCTGATGTTAGTCCCGCAATCAATCTGAGCTTGACTCTCAAGACCCGGGATATGTAAGGGGCATCCAAAGATAGACAGTTGACGACTGTACTGAGTACTTAATACTGAGTGGTTATACACTGTCTCACGCGCCAGCCATTGCTGGTCTGAGGCCGTTGCCTAGTCCTACTAACAACTTCAGGCTTATCAGCAACACCTTCCCTCGTGCCCTTGAATATACCTGGTATAGCGCACCTTTCAACACGCCCGTCAGATTCTGCAGTCACTTCGCCGAGTGGGGACATATGACACTTAATGAAATGGCAACACTACTGAACCGAGCAAGTCGTCATCAATTCATCTATCATCGGTACAATTGAATCTCTCTTTTTAGTTTCGTGATGGTTCAGTACTTTCGCAATATAATTATTGTCCCGTAGAAGCTGCACAAAGGAAATTAGAACAATTGTCGTTTGTAGTCCGAGAGTTAACTCACCTGCATCTCTGCAACAGCCCCCCGTTTGTTGTAACTGGATGGACATTGGGTCTTTCATTAACCGTCTTGTTGTATACCATCCCGGTGCCGTTGATGCTATACAAATCCCACTGAGGCGTGATGATGGGAGGGTCTATCTAACCATTGGGATTGAGAGACAAGGCGAAGGAGATAAATGGTTGAGTGAAAGTGTTGATAAAATCAGTATTATTGAAGGTTATGGGTGCTCCAAATCGATTTACACGTGCCGAATTGAGGAGCAGAAGTTGGCGTGCAGTCGCAAAGGTGACTCACGTAGGTCGGCTAAAGGCAATTGCTCTGACACTTCAAAGTGCCTTCGTGAGGCAGACCCACAATGTCCCCCAGACTGCTAACACGAATATCAATCTCGCTGGGTTCTTCAGCACGTTCACGGTTCACCGCACTCACGCAACCGAGTCTAAAATTTATGTTTATAGCATCCAGAAAATCCATATGAGAACGGCATTCCAAACCATATGTGGCCTTCTTACCTCCAGAATGGAGTTGCTGAACGCGTATTGTGAAGGTGGCAATGTTGAAAAAGTGATGGCGCCTCGAAAGAGCGGGGGTTGAGTCTGCTCATCCTCGGCGTCGGGCGATAACTTGTTGTATCACTAATCAAGCACCTACCATAACAATGTATCAGAAGCCTTGGGAAGACCTAAACAGACCAGCTGATTCGCCCCAGATTGTAACCCATGTTAGGTCACCGCTGAGTTTGTGGACCTTCGAATTTCAGCAACAAACCGTCGAGATTTAGGACATGAAACATACATATTACATGATGCTTGTTGAGCCAACAAAGAGTAAAGTGTTGGTCCACTGGAACAAATTTTTGAGGACCTTCTCACACATCCTACGGCTTCAAAAATACGTACATAGACCCGGAGCATCGAGTGCACCGTTGCTATATACCGCGTTATAGATGCGCCACACGCCGGTGTAAATAAAACCTAACTAAAATAGCCAAATCTCCCCAACACTGGATGTAGCTGAAAGGCGCGGGAAACGTGGATCGGCGTTGATCAAAGGTTCCGCTCTTAGTCAGACTGCACCAAAGCTGATGAAATCGATACAAGAAGTTCTTCTACGAACTAAGCGAAGCTCCGCACTTGTCTAAAGCTCGGAGGGAGTGTGTATAGGTGTGTGTGTAGGTTGGTAGGAGGGAATATAGCTCGTAAATGTGAAGAGCGATGTGTGTGTGTGCTGCGTAAGTTTGTTCTGAGCCTCAAAGCAACTGCAGAAGAACCCCTAAGCGTTCAGAATACCCAAAGTTCAAATACCCAAGTAACAATAATGACCCCAAGTGGTCTACCCAAACCAAAGACCTTGCCAATCGGTCAATGGAACGAACTCCTTAGCTCAAACGCCTCGGAGGTTCAACTAGCCTTGCCAATCGGCGTAGTTGGATA
>JANHQD010003211.1:5116-24389 GCA_024721195.1 Marasmius sp. AFHP31
TTGAAGTCTTTGCATATTTGTTTGATTGATTGACTTGTCTATTGCTACACGCAGACGAATACCCTGAAGCTAGTTGAGCCTAAGGACGTACTTCTGAAGCAACTACAACCTCACCTATTACCGAAATAAACCTAAGAACCTCTCTTCTGAAATACCAATCAGACTTCAGAGCTTGTTATAGAGTTCGAGATTGCCCGAGTTGAGCTATTTCTTGAGCCAGATTTCCTACCAGGCTGCTACTACAGTCTAGCTAAGAGCGGAACCTTCGATCAACGCCGATCCCCGATTCCCACACCCTGCAGCTACACTTACGTGTGTTGGGAGGATTTGACTTTTCTGTTAGATTTTGTTATACACCGCGAGTGGCGCTTTACATCGGTTAGAGACAAATTCGAAAGTTTGGCAATTTCAGAGTCAACAAAATACTCAGCTACGTCTGTCAAAGTAAGTTGGAGATCTTGAGGAGGATTGGTCAAGTTGGCATTGATGAAGCTTTTGAGGAAGGCCTCGATATCTTCCTCAGGTTGGTCTTCGTCATCTGGAGCTCGTGGTCGGCGAGATAAAGCGTCTTCTAGTTGATGGGAAAAAGCTGGAACGTGCTTGAGTTCGAAGTCGAACAAACGAATCCACATTAACCAGCGCAACACTGGAGCATTTGGTACGTCATCGAACTTTTTGAACATTTGAAGAAGAGACTTAGCATCGCAATCCAAATGGAAGTGGGTTCCCCAAAGTCTATGCTTGCACTCTTTAAACACTTGGAACACACCATATACTTCCAACTTGGGTTGCCCGTAATTTTGTTCTCTCTCGTTGAACGTACAAGAACCGTACAGTGCGGGATGCTTCTTCTCTTCACAGATCTGATAGATAGCCCATCCGGCACCCATCCACGAGGAGTTGACCTTGATAATGAGTAGACCTTCATTGGATTCTCGCCCAGTTCTTAACACTTTGCACACCTTCTCATAGTCCACTTGGATAAGGACAGGAGCTGTGGTGATTCTATGAATGAGAAGCTTCATAGCTTCTCTAGCATCGTCTCTGAATACGAACACTTCAGTGGAGCTTTGAGATTTGTGAAGTAAGATAGTAAGGGGCTTAGCAATCAGTGAAAAACCCTTAACCCAATGTCTGCCAACACTGGCAACGCCGAGGAACTGTCGAACTTCCGACACCTCTTCAGGTTCCTTCCAACGGCGGACTTTCTCGATGAGTCCTGGTTCGATGATCCATCCCTCGAAGGAAATGATAGAACCCGTAATCTTGAGGCAAAAGGCGGCTAAAATAGCTTTAGTACCCGAAGCAGTTATACCAGCATTAATGAGAGCCCTGAGGAGTAGATCGAGGTTCTGGATGTACTCGAATACAAATCGTCGGATGTTCTCATTCCCTGGTATAGTTTTGTTATTGTACTGAGATCGAGGTCCTTTGAGCCCACAGTCGTCTAGAAAATTGCGAGCGGACTGGCTACTTGATGAAGAGCATGTTCTACACACCATTGGAATTCTTGCACAGAATTGGTAAAGCCTTGAACCAAAGTACATTGTTGACGTGCTCCTATGATAGATGAAAAAGCTTGAAGCGGCCTTGATCTTACGTCCACCCAGCGAGCATCGAAGCCTGAGAACAAGTCGCATAACCCGTAGATAGAGTATCCTAGAAAATCTTCAGTGAACTCTGCACCATTTGGAGGTAACGACGAATCTTGTATAGTAACGGAATTGAGTTTTTGTAAGTCTATGACCAGACGTATACCGTTCTTCTTCTTGATGGCAAATATGGGTGATCGGTAGCTTGACTGGGTAGGTTTGAATCGACCAGCTAGTTCTTGAGCATGGATCTCCTGTTGAACTTGATCAGCAATAGCTAAAGGAACTGGAATTTTGGGAAGTTGCCAGGGCGTGTGCCCTATAGTTGCGATTTGATAGTCCGGATAATATTGGCGTGAGAAGAACCCCTTCTCGTGAAACTCAAAGGCGAAAGCCTTTTCTCGTTGAACGACAACCCATGAGATAAGATCTAGTTCTTGTTTGGTCAGCGTACCCAGCTCAATCTTACCAACCATCATTTCGAGGTGTTCTTGGGTGACAATGTTGCCGAACTTTAGCTGGGACCTAGGAGGAGGATTATTAGGAATCTGTAAGGGAATCGGAGGAGGAATGGTTTTGAATTCTTGAGCAGCAGGATCGGGAAAGAAAGTGGGAACAGGACGATGTTTTTGGTGTACCGGTTTATACTTCGCGCCTTGCAAAGAAAAGGAAGTGTCGGTATCATAAATATGAGCCAAAGAAGGAGAATGTTCGATAATATGATCAGGTAAAGAAGAAATGTCTGAAGAATAAAGGCTTTGTCGAAGAAACGAATCATATGTAGAAGGAAGCGAAGTGTGTAAAAGGAAATCGAAATCAGAATACTTATCTTTGCCTAATAGTGCTTCTAAAGACCTTCTGACGGTGGCAGGAGTCGCTTGGAAGATCGTGTCAGACGACTCCGAAGCTAAAAATCCTCCTCGTCAGTAATTTCTTCAATCTTCGCCGCATACCTATGGGTCGAATGATGATGGTGACATGGACCTGGTCGCAGTTTATGACCATGATCGCAGGTAATACTAGCCTTGTTTCTTGAATCGTTAGGATTAGTGATAACAATGGAGAGAGAGGGACAATGATCCTTTTCGGGATCAGTAAAAATATATAACTTAACCTGACCAGAACGGTTATACTGGATACGAGCACCAAACCACATCAAGAATGGTTGTCCGAGGATGATATCTTGACGTTCCATAGCTTGATGCGACATGAAGATATGATGTGGAAATTCTTGATCACCAATCTTCATTGGTGCGTTGAGTATTACCCCCTGCAATCGTTCAGGTTCTCCATATATCCCTCTCAAAGACCAGTTAGTCCCTTCGAGATTTACAGGAAGACCTGCTCGATCCGGTAAGTCATAGCTCGCAACATTCAATTCGGATCCCGTGTCAATCATAGCTGTGAAAGTAACGTCGTTAATAGTAATATCAAGTATTCCTGTAACCATAGCAAAAAGCTTCTTGTGAGGGGTAGTAATAATTGCATTTGAACACTCTGTGAGTAGCTCAAAGACGCTGTTCGCGTCGTCGACTGTCAAGTTGGATAACTTGTAAACGGAGTCAGT
This sequence comes from Marasmius sp. AFHP31, assembly GCA_024721195.1. Classification (NCBI taxonomy): domain Eukaryota; kingdom Fungi; phylum Basidiomycota; class Agaricomycetes; order Agaricales; family Marasmiaceae; genus Marasmius; species Marasmius sp. AFHP31. Next base: position 8,276 of record JANHQD010003211.1, read on the forward strand.
GGCATTCTCTCGAAGTACCATTTCAACTGTCCCAATGTCCTCATCGTTGTCAACGAATGAAGCTTTAGAAGTAGAATATTTGAAGCAATCGCAAGGAGAATCTGAACCGTAAGAGTGGTACTCAGCTGCTTTAGTATAGTAGTCTCTTTGCGTGCGTGTAGACTCGTTCATCATCTTGGCCAGGGCTGGACTTGCGCCCAAGAGTTCTGCAACGCTACACTCAACCTTCTTGTCCATGAGAAGCTTAAAAAGAGCTTGTGAGTCGATACCATCTGCCACTTTAGACGTAATGTGAAACTTCTCTTTGTTTTTAGAATCATCTTTCATGTCGACATCTTGATAGCAGGGCTTTGAAAGTGTTTCCTTACTCTTGCTAGGTACCGATATAGATGCACCACACGCCGGTGTAAATAAAACCTAACTAATATAGCCAAATCTCCTCAACACTGGATGTAGCTGAAAGGCACGGGAAACGTGGATCGGCATTGATCAAAGGTTCCGCTCTTAGTCAGACTGCACCAAAGCTGATGAAATCAATACCAGAAGTTCTTCTACGAACTAAGCAAAGCTCTGCACTTGTCTAAAGCTTGGAGGGAGTGTGTATGTGTGTGTGTGTATAAGTTGGTAGGAGGGAATATAGCTCAGAAATGTGAAGTGCGATGTGTGTGTGTGCGCTGCGTAAGTTCGTTCTGAGCCTCAAAGCAACTGCAGAAGAACCCCTAAGCGTTCAGAATACCCAAAGTTCAAATACCCAAGTAACAATAATGACCCCAAGTGGTCTACCCAAACCAAAGACCTTGCCAATCAGTCAATGAAACGAACTCCTTAGCTCAAACGCCTTGGAGGTTCAACTAGCCTTGCCAATCGGCGTAGTTGGATACCAAATAAGTTCAATAAGTTTCTTAAGTCAAACAGTCAAGTTCTGAAGTTCAACAAATTGTTCTATTCTGTTCTAATGTCTCCTGAAGCTAACCCAAAGACCCTAGAGCGTGCCACCAATCAGGTTTCTGCTTTCGGAGCCTTGTAGATACTTCCATACGGATTGCTTCCTCAGCCTAATCAGTGACGTTGGTTGCTTTCCTGATGAAATAGTACGGATTGCGTTAAATGAGTGGCTTCTTGAGGACCATGTTCGAGAGATCAAGTTCGTCGAGGTCCCCTCCTCCCTTACATCGAGGGTGATCAGGTGCATCACAAATCACACCCCTGTTGGGGAATACTATCGCAGGTTCCATATCCCGGAATCTGAAGACTGCAGGTGTGGGCGTGCCCTAGAGACGCACCTGCACGTGTTGTTTCGTTGCCCACAAGCAGCGCGTACAGGGCCCATCAGATATCTGGGGGACCTTGTTAACTTCCTCGATGCCAACCCAAGAGTGTTTGCAATGAGGAACCAGCTCCCTAGAGCTGGGGTGGGATGAGTAACATAGGCCTGGATTAGGTGCTTGGCAGACCCTCAGGGGTGGCGCAGGACTTGCAGCCGGGCATAGGCCGTGGGTCGGTAAAGGGCCGTAGCGCTAGGGTGTACCAGGTCAGTGGAACTGCCTTATTTGCCCAGAAGTGCTCTGCTCGCTGGCTTCGGGCCTATATAACGTAGTGGAAGGGGAACTCTAGTGCTGTTCTACTATGGGCATGACGCGCATGTATGTAGATAGTACTGGGTCCGGACTGCGATTGGGCACCGGAATATAAATGGTAGATTCAAAAAAAAAAAAAGGGGGGGGCCGACCCCCCTCTATTTCTGTGGCTATTGGTACGTGATCTGATGGGCCATGGAGCTCCAGTCTCCTCTGGCACGGGGTACACAGGACCTTATTTGAGGGGACAAATACTTAATCTAGCACAGAATCCTGATTCCCGGGATTGCACGAGATGTAGGTCGGACCTGGGTTTTCAACTCCCAGGTATTCTAATCCAAAGATGGCTGCCAGAGCGGTCAGTTCCCCAACCCACCCCTGTGACCGTGTTCCTGGGTCCCACATGGGTGAGTGACAATTAAAATCCCCTCCCATGTACAAGAGTTCTGGGATGCGGTTAGACGCACCCACCAGAAGATGGATAGCAGTGCCCTCAGAGTCTGAGTAGATATTTGCAAGGTGAAGCTCTCGCCCTCCCCCGTGGAGTGTAAGCAGGAGAACATCTCTGTGATCCAGGATATCCGACCTGTTAGATGGACACCAGCTGCTCATATGCTTCAAAACGTATATAGCAACTCGCGGCCTTTGATCGTCCTGAGTGCGATGGTGAACCATGCAGTCCCACTCAGGGTGTAACGGCATACCTATCACCGGGTCCCCTTCCGGGTCCCTCGCCGACGGTGCCCGTCTAATCATACTCCAGGGGGGCTCCTGGATAAATAACAAGTCAAACTGTCCATTCAACTCCTCTAATATAACGTCCAAATACATATGATGCTTTGCTACATTAAAACTGAGCACCCTAATCCTGTCGGCATCCCGCATTAATCTACGGGGTGGGGGTTAGGGGACGTCTTCCGGGTGTTACGAATGGCGCACACCTTGGCATATTTAGCATCAATCCATTCCCGATCAAAGCAATGTCTCCAGAAGGGGCACTTCCGCTCAAAGGCGGAGCGGTCTCCCCGGCAATTCACACAAGTAGACCTGTGTGGGCACGGGTCACCTGCAGGGGTGGGGGGGATCGGGGGCGTAGCCTTCAAATTCCCTTTGCGGCACCCTGCCGAGGCGCGATGCTCCTCAGCGAGATGGGGTTCTAAGCACTTTGGGCACCTCAACCGAGGTGCCTGGCACGAGTTAGCCGAGTGCCCCCACCTGCAGCAGGGCTGGCAGATGGGGGTGCTGGGGTTGGAGGCAGCAGCCCTGATATAGCAGGACCGTCCAAAGATGTGAAGCTGCCTGTCAATGAGGCGCTTTGCCCGAGTACGTCTGAGAATCGAATACATTGAAGTAAACCGTAGCCGTGGTGCTCTTGCTCGAGTTGTGCACAACCCGGGGTTTTCCCAATATACAGCCCAGATCCTTCCTCAGAGGGGAAGCCCGGAACTGTCAAATCACCTTCTTCGCAGTGATCGAAGAACGCTCACCATGCGTGGAGAAATAAGGAACATCGAGTACCTTGAGGTACGACGTCGACGTGGGGAGACTGACCCATAAGGAGTTTCTAAACTCACTTGGGACCATCTCCTTGATTCTTGTCTCGATAATCTCAACCTCGAGGGTTGTGGCTACCACAGATGTAGACATAGACCAACTGTCGTACGCCGGCTTAGTAGACAGAACCTTGAGGGATTTCCCCCGGTTCCGGAGGGCAGCGCCCACCGTTGTTGTGACCAGGGAGAGGTCAAGACTAGGCGTCTCTCCTCCCCTGGGGAACGAAACTAGGACTTGCTTGCGGCTAGGTCCCGACAACGTATAGGACGGGGTGGTGCGCGCATTGCATGTGTTCCTCCCCTTGCCCTCAGCTAATGCACTCACCTGTACAATTCGTGAGCCCGGCGCAGTGGGGTTTGATCGGGCAAGAGCCACGATGGAGTTGGCCGAGGCCTCTCCGCGCTGCGCAGCCGAAGCATACGTGGCTGGGCCTGCCCCGGTGATCTTGGGCCTCATGGCATGGTTGATACGAGGTGGGGGACCCCAGCATGCAGAAATCGTCGTTGTCCCCCGCTGTTGGGGGGGCTGCAGCACTGCTGCAGGTGCTGGCATGTCTGCCATCAAGGCATCACCGTCTCTGCTGATAGGAGTTGGACCTTCAGCAGCGCAGGCTGTCAAGGTTCCAGCAGTGGGGACCTGGTTAGACCTAATACCAGTCAACCTTACGGTTTTGTCTTTGTCGCCCGCCTCGCCGAGGCAGACAGTGGATAGAGTCCTGGCTTTGAGACCAATGCTCTGTAACAGATTGCGGGAGAGCCCCCTGCCATGTATCTCGTCGAGCGCCCCATTTATAGCCGCTTCATCTGCTTCCATGTCACTATCCCCAATGCCTATGTTCAACTCAAGCTCCTGTGTCTGGCGCTCATACTGATCACCCCCACCCTTGATGTCCGTCACCGACGGCGGAGCAGTGGCCTGTGATTGTACTGAACCCTCCCTGCTGCGGGTCCAGGATGATGGGGCCCTCATAGTTGAGGTAGACCTCGACTGAGAGTGGTCTTGAGAATACAGGGCGTAGTGCATCCCAGTGCTACCTGTCCCCAGTTGAGGCAAGTCTCCTCCTTTGCGGATTGGAGAACTGCCGAAGGCTAGCACAGGAGACAACCTGCGCCCGGGGGGGAGGGATCCAGAGATCCTGGGGGGCTGTGGCCAATCAGGGTGTCCCCTGCCCCAACCACGGCCCCTTACGTCTCCTCCAGAGTTGGAGGACATGTTATGTTGTTTTTGATATGTCAGTACCTTGCTTTACGGCTGCTACTGTCGCCCTAGGGGGATCGGTGGTGGTGAATAGAAGTTTCCCACGGGTGGTGGTCGCAGTACCAGAAAGAGAAGCTGTGTGAGCCTCTCTTCATGCAGCCTCTGTGCACGACTGATGTCACGCTGAACACATTCCTGACTTTCCTGACCCTCAGCCCTAAGCATGTCAATCACATGGAATATCGTGGAGATTGTCTCTTTGGAAGACAGTTCCTCCATAACCTAATGAAGAAGTGAGATTGAGGCCCTTTAGCTTTGGACATAGCAAAGAATACCTGTCTTTTTTCCTCAGAATCATCCTCAAGACTGATTGATGTGTCCTGTCATCGCAACAGTGTTGTCTTGTTGAGGTTGAGGGACTACAGTGGTATTCTGTTCAATTGCGGTGCCATGCTTCATGTTATGACCTCACCTTGCCAATTATTGGGCATTTGAGAACACCGGTAGGATTGGGGTGGAACACAAGCCTTTCTCCCGCTTCTATGCCAACTCCAAGTACCTTCAAGCTGTCCTGTAAAACCTTGCCTAGGGATGCCTGTATTCAATACCAGGTTGCAACATTCTGATATATCTCCAGCCATGTACCCAAGGGATTTTGTGAACTATTTTCAGGTGAGCTTTGAAGTGCATTGCTGATGGGAAGGAGATTAATGAGTGTTGTTGAATCCAGACTCCCAGAAACATTGGACCATAGCTATGCACATACTGTATGCCCATATCTTGTCAATCATTTCAGATCTATATCTATGATATCTAAATACTCCTTTTATAGTAGTTACAGCCACAACTGTACAGTATATAAGTCCTACTGTTTCTCTGCAATCTCTAGTACTTTTATCCTTCTCATTGTGCCTCTATAAACTTTACTCCAGGTGAGCCAGTCTGCCTTATGGCTGCCACTGCGTAGGCAGGACCTTTGCCTTTTTTTTTTCTTTTTTTTGAATCTACCATTTATATTCCAGTGCCCAATCGCAGTCCAGACCCAGTACTATCTACATACATGCACGTCACGCCCATAGTAAAACAGCACTAGAGTTCCCCTTCCACTACGTTATATAGGTCCACCACCCAAAGCCAGCAAGCAGAACGAACCCACTGCGCAAAGCACTCGTGGGCAAATGAGGCAGTTCTACTGACCTGGTACACCCTAGCGCTACGGCCCTTTAACGACCCACGGCCTATGCCCGGCTGCAAGTCCCGCACCACCCCAAAGGGTCTGCCGAGCACCTAGTCCAGGCCAATGTTGCTCATTCTACCCCAGCTCTAGGGAGCTGGTTCCTCATTGCAAACACTCTTGGTTTGGCATCGAGGAAGTTAACAAGGTCGCCCAGGTACCTGATGGGCCCCGCACGCGTTGCTTGTGGGCAACGAAACAATACATGCAGGCGCGTCTCTAGGGCATGCCTACACCTGCAGTCTTCAGATTCCGGGATATGGAACCTGCGATAATACTTCCCAACAGGGGCGTGATTTGTGATGCACCTGATCACCCTCGATGTAAGGGAGTTGGTGCGACCAATATGTGGGAGCCATGTACCCCCACTGGTGTACTTGGGCTGAAGGGGTTTACCCTTAAGGTCTTTCAGTTCCAAGAACTGTCCACCCTTGTACTTTGCCTCCTGGAAGCGCGTTACCCACGTGTCCAGGCAAGCGTCCGTGGCCTTCTTACAAAGGTAGTCAAGGGATGTCTGTGGTGCACTGCCTGCTCCAATTGGGGGTAGACCTCCCACAAACAGGTGGGCCGAGTGGTGCACTGACCACTTGGCACTGGAGGGGACCTCGACAAACTTGATCTCTCGAACATGGTCCTCAAGGAGCCACTCATTCAACGCCTTGCACACAGCCAGAGAGTGAGACTGACCTGAGTGCAATGATGGGTCCACAGCTCTCTCAGCCGAAGCTATGGAGTCTGTGAAAACAGTGATGCGCTTATACGGCTCAGCCCCGGAGGTAATCCGGGTTACCACGAAGCATATCGCAACGAGCTCCACACATGGGGCTAGGACGCGCCCTGAGGCAAAGCGAGAGCCGAAAACCCTCTCTCCACCCACGTAGGCCTCAAATCCAGCCACCGATTGGTGACGTGATGAGGAGGGGACGGAGGCATCTGTTGCCACCACAATCTCCTCTGGGACCCGCTCGCACTCTGATAGGAGGCGATCTAGGTGATCTGAACGACTCTCCCCTTCAGCTTCTTGATCAGAGGCTCTGGGGGACTTGTCTAAGCGAATCCGGCCTGGGAACAAGTCCCAAATCTGGTTTCCAGGAGCGGCCAACCCATCCACTAGGTCAAACCACTCCGTGACTTCCGGCATGGTAGCTACCATGTCCAATACTGGGCCCACAATCTTCTTGGTACTTGGATGCGGCCTAGAAGTCATGGAGAGTGAGTGGCGTTGCACCCCCTGAGATAAACCTGCTGGGAACAGTGCCCATAAAGGGTGCATGCCCATGAGGGTGGAACCTCTGAAAGCGGCCCGCTTGGCCATCTTTCGGAGGTGAAGGTCAATGGGAATTAGGCCCATAAGGGCCTTGATCCCGCCTGTGGGAGAAGTACGAAACGCACCGCAGATCCATAATGCAGCTTTCCGCTGCATCGATCAAGGGGACTTCAGTACACCCTTGCACCGAGCCCCATTATAGAACCACATCCAGTAACCATATGTGGCAATAGGGACCACGCATGCCCGGTAAAGTAGCCGCTTGTGCGCTACAGACAGCCTGCGCGTAGAATTCCCAAGCATCCTCATCACCTGAACGGTGGTGAGAGCCTTGGTAGAGTAGAACCGGATGTGCTCCTGAAATAGGAGTTTCCGGTCGAAATAGAATCCCAGGTATCGCCATATTACCTTAGGCATCAATGGGGTATCACCCGTAAACAGTTCATACCCCAAATCAATGGGCGGTAGAACTTCATCCGCCACCTGTGAAAAGTGGAAGGCTTCCGTCTTCCCATGCTCCAGGACAAGCCCCGCCCCTCAGAATAGCCCATGGAGCAGGCCATAGGCCTTAACCAAGGTCCGGCAGTTATCGTCAAGTGAGGGGGACTGCGCAAGCACAGTCCCATCATCCACGTAGGACAGGAGAGTGGTGTCAAGACCCTCCCTCCTGGCCTTAACTTCATGGGCCATCATAATAGGCGTGGCAGGACCTCTGCCTCAACAGGTTATGGGCCCCGGTGCCCTATTGATGTGCCCTGCAACGGCTGCTCTCTAGGATGTGCACCTTTACTGAGTGCTGCCTATGATGTGCTATTGTGGGCGGGCCCTCGAGACTCGTCTGCACGTGTTGTTCCGTTGCCCACAGGCAACGCGTACAGGGCCCATCAGATACCTGGGGGACCTTGTTAACTTCCTCGATGCCAACCCAGGAACGTTTGCAATGAGGAATCAGCTCCCTAGAGCTGGAGTGGGATGAGCAACGTCGGCCTGGATTAGGTGCTCAGCAGACCCTCTGGGGTGGCGCGGGACTTGCAGCCGGGCATAGGCCGCGGGTCGTTAAAGGGCTGTGGCGCTAGGGTGTACCAGGTCGGTGGAGCTGCCTTATCTGCCCACAGGCGCTTGGCGCAGTGGGTTCGTTCTGCCTGCTGGCTTCGGGCGGCGGGCCTATATAACGTAGTGGTAGGGGAACTCCGGTGCTGTTTTACTATGGGCGTGACGCGCATGTATTTAGATAGTACTGGGTCCGGACTACGATCGGGCACCGGAATATAAATGGTAGATTCAAAAAAAAAAAAAAAATGATGTGCTATTGTGGTTGTTGCACTCAATAACCATCATGACTGGTTGATTGCTGTCATGATGGGCAGACTGCTTACACTGGTTCTGGACCTGTGTAGTCGACATCTTGATTGATGCTTGACACAGATGGACTATGTCCTCAATAACAATTGATGGCTGTTGCCTTTGATCGTGCAGTGATCTTCTTCATCATTGCCTATGACTATAGACCTATGCTGATCGTTGTTTCATTACTCTAGATCGCAATGTCTCCTGTTATGTCTACCCTCATCCCCACTGTCAAGGTCTTTGATGGTGTCTGCCTCACATGGCACAAATGGTCTAAAGGTCTTGCCACTTATGCAATAATCAACAAGTTCTATGACCATTACACTGGTCATACTGTAGAACCTGATCAACCACAGAAACCAGAGAAGCCTGTGAAGCCAGAACAACCTCAACCAACTACCAGACTGGAAGGGTAAGCTACATTACTGTTCCTGTCCCTGCCACCACTATGCAAGCCTATGAGAAGTGTGTGGAGCAATGGGAAAATGAAGTTGAGCAATGGGACAAGGATGTTGAGAAGTGCGAGAAGGATGTTATCCAGTAAGAGAAGGAATATTGTTGTTGGAAGAAGAACGAGAACAAGGTGATGGGTTCATTATGTGTTACAACCACCATTGCTGTTCAGACATTCATTGATGAAGACAAGATGAATGCCAATGGTGCTTGGGATGCCATTCAAGCATGTTTTGGCCAGCACAATGCCATCTCTGTGCAGGCAGATTTCAAGTCTATCATGGAATTTCGTCTATCAGGTGGTAACCCCATCTCCGAAATTGCTCCTCTTGAACTCCTCTTTGATCAGCTTGCTTTTTTTTTTTTTTTTTTTTTAATATCTACCATTTATATTCCGGTGCCCGATTGCAGTCCGGATCCAGTACTATTTACATACATGCGTGTCACGCCCGTAATAAAACAGCACCAGAATTCTCCTTCCACTATGTTATACAGGCCCGCCGCCCAAAGCCAGCGGGCAGAACAAACCCACTGCGCAGAGTGCTTGTGGGCAAATAGGCGGTTCCCCTGACCTGGTACACCATAGCGCTCTGGCCCTTTACCGACCCGTGGCCTGTGCCTGGCTGCAAGTCCCTCGCCACCCCTAAGGGTCTGCCGAGCACCTAATCCAGGCCAATGTTGCTCATCCCACCCCAGCTTTGGGAAGCTGGTTCCTCATTGCAAACACTCCCGGGTTGGCATCGAGGAAGTTAACAAGGTCGCCCAGGTATCTGATGGGCCCCGTACGTGTTGCCTGAGGGCAGCGTAACAGTACTGTCAGCGCGTCTCAAGGGCCCGCCCACACCTGCAGTCTTCGGATTCCGGGATATGGAACCTGCGATAATACTCCCCAACAGGGGCGTGATTTGTGATACACCTGACCACCCTTGATGTAAGGGAGTTGGTGCAGCCAATATGCGGGAGCCAAGCACCCCCACCGGTGTACTTGGATTGAAGGGATTTACCCTTAAGGTCTTTCAGTTCCAAGAACAGCCTGCCCTTATACTTTGCCTCCCAGAAGCGCGTAACCCATGCATCCTGGCAGGTGTCTGTGGCCTTCTTATGAAGATAGTCCAGGGATCTTTGTGGTGCACTGCCCACCCCGATTGGGGGTAGGCCTCGCACGAACAAGTGGGCCGAGTGGTGCACCGCCCACTCGGCACTAGAGGGGACCTTGACAAACTTGATCTCTCAATCATCATCATTGAGAAGCCACTCGTTCAACGCCTTGCACACAGCCAGGGAATGGGCCTGGCCTGAGTGCAGAGACAGATCTACCGCTCGTTCAGCCGAAGCTATGGAGTCTGTGAACACAATGGTGTGCTTGTACGGCTCAGCCCCGGAAGTGACCCAGGTTACCGCAAAATGTATCGCAGCAAGCTCCACACATGGAGCCAGGACATGCCCTGAGGCAAAGCAAGAGCCAAAAACCCTCTCCCCACCCACATAAGCCTCAAATCCGGCCATCGATTGATGACGTGATGAGGAGGGAACGGAAGCATCAGTTGCCACCACAATCACCTCTGGGTCCTGCTTGCATACATGGTCTACCACTTGAGAATTTTCGACACAGGATTGATCTCCTGCTGAGCTCACATTCAGTGTTGCTTGTAAGATGATTGTCAATCAACACAAAGCTCATAAGCCAGCTCCTCTCACCACTCGCATTACTTTGGTCAAGAAGAAAGACAAGGACCCCAAATTCCAACAACAGACCTCTTCATCTTCATCATTATCTAACAACAACTCCAACAATTCTCCTAACAATGACCAGAAGAAGAAGAGCCATGTGGTGTATGAAATCCAGGCCAGGAGGGAGGGACTTGACACCACCCTCCTGTCCTATGTAGATGACGGGACTGTGCTAGCGCAGTCCCCTTCACTTGACGACAACTGCCAGGTCCTGGTGAAGGCCTATAGAGTACTCTGTGGGCTCTTTTAGGGGGTGGGGCTTGTCTTGGAGCATGGGAAGACTGAGGCCTTCCACTTCTCTTGGGTGGCAGATGAGGTCTTGCTGTCCATTGATTTGGGGTATGAGCCCTTCACATGCAGTACCCTGCTGACGCCCAAGGTGATATGGCATTACCTGGGTTTCTACTTTGACCGGAAACTCTTATTCCAGGAGCATGTCCGGTTCTACTCTACCAAGGCCCTCACCACTGTTCAGGTAATGAGGATGCTTGGTAATTCCACCCGTGGGCTGTCTGCAGCGCACAAACGACTACTATACTGGGCGTGCGTGGTACCTATAGCCACATACGGCTACCGGATGTGGTTTTATAATGGGGCTCAGTGCAAGGGTGTACTAAAGTCCCTTTGGTCAATGCAGCGTAGAGCTGCGTTATGGATTTGCGGTGCGTTTCACACCTCTCCCAAAGGAGGGGTCAAGGCCCTAGTGGGCCTGATCCCCATCGATCTCCACCTCCGTAAGATGGCCCAGCAGGCCGCTCTCAGAGGCTCTACCCGTGGGAGTGCAAACAGGACCTGGAGGGGATTGTGGTGGCGACGGATGCCTCTGTTCCCTCCTCAATGTGGCACCAATCAGTGGCCAGATTTGAGGCCTATGTGGGCAGGGAGAGAGTCTTTAGCTCTTGCTTTGCTTCAGGGTGTGTCCTCGCCCTGTGTGCAGAGCTTTCTGGGATCCGTTTTGCGGTGACCCGGGTTACTTCCAGGGCTGAGCCGTACAAGCACATCATTGTATTCACAGACTCAATAGCTTTGGCTACACAAGCAGTGGACCCGTCTTTACACTCAGGTCAGGCTCATTCCCTGGTGGTGTGTATAGTGTTGCATGAGTGGTTTCTTGGCAACAATGATCAGGAGATCAAGTTCGTTGAAGTCCCCTTGAGTGCCAAGTGGTTGGTGCACCACTGGGCCCACCTGTTTGTGCGAGGCCTACCCCTGGTCAGGGTTGGCAGGGCACCACAGACCTCATTGGACTACCTCCGCAAGAGGGCCACAGATGCTTGTCAGGATGCGTGGGTTATGGGCTTCCTGGACGCAAAGTATAAGGGAGGGCAGTTCTTGGAACTGAACAACCTTAAGGGTAAACCCCTTCAGCCCAAGCACACCAGTGGGGGTACGTGGCTCCCGCATATTGGCCGCACCAACTCCCTTACATCTAGGGTGGTCAGGTGCATCACAAATCACAGCCCCATTGGGGAGTATTACTGCAGGTTCCACACCCTGGAGTCTGAAGACTGCAGATGTGGGTGCATCCTTGAGACACGCTGACAGTACTGTTACGCTGCCCTCAGGCAACACGTACGGGGCCCATCAGATATCTGGGGGACCTCGTAAGTTTCTTTGACGCTAACCCAGAGGGGTTTGCAATGAGGAACCAGCTCCCCAGAGCTGGGGTGGGATGAGCAATGTCAGCCTGGATTAGGTGCTCGGTAGACCCCTAGGGGTAGCCCAGGACTTGCAGCCGGGCATTGGCTGCGGGTTGATAAAGGGCTGTAGCACTAGGGTGTACCAGGTTGGTGAAGCTGCCTCATCTGCCCACAAGCGCTCTGCGCAGTGGGTTCGCTCTGCTCGCTGGCTTTGGGCGGCGGGCCTATATAATGTAGTGGAAGGGGAATTCTGGTGCTGTTTTATTACGGGCGTGACACACATGTATGTAGATAGTACTGGGTCCAGACTGCGATCAGGCACCAGGATATAAATGGTAGATTCAAAAAAAAAAAAAGTCTCCTGATCATGTCTGAACAAGGTTTGGCATCCTTTCGGGTTACGAGGACAGTTGCAACTGGCAAAGCATTGTCCTACAGCTTCGACAGCAAGAAGAATGGTCAGTACAACCATTGAGAACAAAAGCCCACCTCAGGGCTTTGACATTGTGAACAGTGAACTGAGTAGAGCAGAGAGCAAAAGAGTTATAGATGTTGAGCTAAGTCAAAAACTAAAGTATATGGCATTTGTTAACTAGTTTATATAGGTCCAGGAACCCGATGTTCAGGTTCCGAATGATTGCCATGTGTATATTACAAGTACCAGGAGTCCATAAGTCCAAGAGAAAGTGTGTGTAAAATACAGTATGTGATTGGACTGGATCTTGGGACAGAGTGTGTGCTGGTTGGAGTGTGGAATAACTTGTTCAAAATGGTATTGAAAGTCCCAGTATCCTTTTTTTTTTATTTTTGTTTTTTTTTTTGAATCTACCATTTATATTCCGATGCCTGATCGCAGTCTGGACCCAGTACTATCTACATACATGTGTATCACGCCCGTAATAAAACAGCACCAGAATTCCCCTTCCACTACATTATATAGGCCCGCCACCCAAAGCCAGCGAGCAGAGCGAACCCACTGCGCAGAGCGCTTGTGGGCAGATGAGGCAGCTTCACCAACCTGGTACACCCTAGTGCTACAGCCCTTTATCAACCCGCAGCCAATGCCCGGCTGCAAGTCCTGGGCTACCCCTAGGGGTCTACCGAGCACCTAATCCAGGCTGACATTGCTCATCCCACCCCAGCTCTGGGGAGCTGGTTCCTCATTGTGTCATGAAGTGCCGCTCTTCCCCCTATCTTTTCCTTTCTTAGCGCCCATTCCCCTTTCAGCGCCTGATTGTCACTTTGACGCCCACTTGTTACTTTGACGCCTACCAGATACCTGGTTCCCCTCTCTTCATCATTCCCATCATTTCCTTCCTACCGGTGTAGCACCTGCTACTAGTGCTCACTATTTAGCTTAATTTTAAGTGATTTATGGAACTTCAGAAGGTATAATATCTGAAGTATATTTAGTATTAGTGTGAGCCCGAACAGCTAGTAAAAGGTTCAGGACTAGCATAGAAGGATAAGACAATACTAAGTCATCTTACTGCACCCGAGACCTGTAGGGGACGCTCTGTTCTACAAACTTCAGAACATCAACTAGTCTCTGTGACCAGACCAAGGGAAGGATTGGACAATAACAATGAGCAACCAACGAATAAAAGGAAGGACGCCAGACGGTGTGAATCAGGCAAGAACCTCATCTGAAGAGCGGATGGAACTGTATGAACTTGTGAACTTCCGACGAGGCATGACTAGAAGAAGGCAAAGACTAGAGAACTTTGAATTCAATACTAAGGGACCGAAGTACGAGCAGGGATGAATCTATTTCGTCTAAGTCAAAGTGTATGATCAACTTCAGAACTTGAAGATGAAGACAAAATAGTCTATCTACGAAAGTAGTAAAGGAACGGGAGATATATGTACGAGTCTAGAATGACTTTAAAGGAAAGATGGTCCTACTCCCACATGTTGTGGACTGCAACTTTGTCCCATCCGAAGTATTCGTCCAGCTCGGAATCATCACGTTGGTAGTCCCAAACAGATGGAGAATCGGGTTGGTTTAACTCGTCGAGATAGAACTCTTCATGGAGGACGGGATTGTGGTGGCAGGAAGGACGAGTAACCCAGTGGGCCATGAGAGGGTCGTACTGGAAGAAGGCTAACTGTTTGGGTTCCAACTTAGAGGGAGGAGGATCGACCATGCAGTGAACAACGGAGTCGATCCAAGCGTGGGTGGCTCCAGGGATAAAGGCTGTACAGGAACCTAAGAACCCTACAGGAGCGATTGCCTCTGCAACCATGTCGATAACGTTCTGAGATTCGAGAGGGATGTACTCAGACAGGTTGTCTTCATAGAAGTAGATGGGGGCCTGTCTGAAGTCGAAACAGGCGACGAAACCCCAATAGATGGAGATGTGTCGGCTTAGGAAGAAGTGCTGAAGGAGCAAGCCTAACAAGGCCTCCCTTTCGCGGTCGAGAGGAATACGAGGGATGAGGCTGCAATCGGTCAACTTGGCGGAATAGTCCTCGTGCTTTGGCCAGTGCTTGTACAACTCTGATGCAGATTAGAGTAACTTCAGAAGAAAGGGGTATGATTAGGACGTACTGTACAGGAGATTGCAGAAGTGATCTTCTATGGTGCGAACATTGGGCATGGGAAATGATTGACGGAGGCAAGCAAGAAAGACTTGCACTGATCGGGAAACCCAGTATCCTACCAATTTAAGAAGGATTTGAACGGGGAAAGATGAAGTTCCCAAGAATGGAACTAAGTAGTACCTGCTGAAACACACACCAGAACGGCTCCACGGGAGCAGATAAACTAAGAATTTAGCCTTGAGATTCGATGGCTGAACTTCGGAAGAAAAGGCACGGTCATGTTATGTAGACTCAAAGAAGTACTACACATCTAGGTGGAATAAACTAGGCAGTACAGAGTTGTCTAGGTGATCGTACCAAGGAATAACGGACAGAACATCTACTTCCAAATCGGTATAATGCCATGCTTCATTCTGCTGAAGGCGGTCTAAATAATATAGGTCGCAGACTAGAGGACAGTAGGCTAGCAGTGTACGAGACAACCAGCGACCCATCTGAGGGGTAAATACAAAGAACTGGAGTTCCTCATAACCCAAGGTTGGAGGAGCAGGAGCTTCGGCCGCAAAGACAACGGCATCGATCCACGCTTGGATGGCTCCAGGAATGAGGGCAGTCTTCATAGAAAGGAACCCAACACGGGCAATACCTTCGGCGATGGTATTAACGAACTTCTGAGCCGCGAGAGGAAGGTTGGTATGGAAGTGGGCTTTGCAGAAGTACACCTCGTCTTGGTGGTGATCATATCGGACGAGGTAGCCCCAGTACAGGGAACGATGGCGACTGAGAAAAAAGTGTTGGAACAGGAGGCCGAACAACGTTTCGTTCCACTGATCGAACGGAAGGGAGAGGATGAGACGGCGATCACCTACTTTGAAGGTGGAGTTGTCCTGATAAGGATTAACGTCATAGAATTCTAAAGATCAGAAATACAGAAAACACAGAATATGGAATCACTCACAGAATAGCGCGTTTCTGAAGTGCTCAAATATGTTGTGCAAACTCATACTGAGTTTGGGGCAAAAGTAAGCAAGGCTTGAGGGATACGCCTCTAGCCTCCACTTATGTAACGACCCTATAAATTCTTTTGCCAGCCACACAGATATGGACCTACTGCACACATCGAGGACCCACATCGCCACTTCGTACCGAACGCCGACATGACACGAGTACGATTCCCACGCCACCCCCTAACGTTCTCAAACCGATTATCGCCCATACCGGGTCCCGAAAGACACTGTACCAGCTTCAGACACTTCCCTCCCTTACCTATCAAGACAGGACTTCAGACACTCTTAACCCTCCACACGATTGCACTCAATATAAGATCCCACGCTCTATTTCCCATCCCTATTAATCCGATCTTCCGTTCTCAAGCTTTTTGGATCCCAAAGTCATCCCGATAAGTTCTACCAATAATATTTCTCGCTTTTACAATATGATCTCTTGGACTTACAGACTCTTGACACCCTTATACATACACGACAAGACTTGGGACCCGATAATCGGGACCCGACAACCTATATAAGCTAGCTAAAACTATCATGTACGATATCTTTGCACTTACTGTTAT
>JANHQD010003211.1:25174-38443 GCA_024721195.1 Marasmius sp. AFHP31
TGCACCTTGTACAGTTGCGACCGTCCGCGTACCCCAAAAAGGACAACCAGAACTCATCGTTGGACATTGTCGGGAGACCTTGTCTAGCAAAAACACCTTCGATCGGGACGATCTTCGGTGTCTCTTCGCGTCGGAGAAGTGATCAATACGTCTGGAACAGTCAGGATTGCCTGTTGTTAGCCGTCGGGACCTTATCCACTCGCCTCTAAACCCCAAAAACTCATATATTTCGGCTAGTAGAATTCGGGCACGTTACAACTTAGTTCTGAACCAGAAGAACAGAAGATAAAATTTACTTCGGAAGTTAGAAGTGGTGCCACAGTATAAGCTGTTCAAGGCCCGGTATCCAAGTGATCGAGATATGATTGATGGTCCCTGGAGCTACTACTTCGTCTCTGAGGGCAGACTGCATATACTAGAAGGAGAACAGGACATAGAACTACACTTCAGGAGTTGCCGCAACTAGTTCAGAAGGCTAGAACTGAGGGGACTCTTGAGGTAAGTGGAAGGGGCTTGCGACCCAAGCATTAGAACTGCAACGCCGGTACCTGGATCCACAAGGACCGCCAGGAATTTGACTAGATAAGTCGGAGCAGATATTATCCTGCCATCGCGCCAAGAAAGGGATGACTTTTGAGCAAGCCATGGGGATACGAAGAAGGACTATTCATGGGTTCTGAGAAGGACTACTTAGGGCCTCAATGCGAGAAAGGAATGTAGTATGAACTTCAGTCGACGGAGGGACCGTATTTCTGAAGGTACAAGGAGATGACTCCTAGACGGAACCAGATAGGAAGATATATCCACCAGCTGCGGCTGGGCTGATAGGAACAAATCCCATCAAATAGCACGTCTACAAGGATCTTCTGAAGCAAATAGTAAATGTTGACTTTGGGTCCAAAACACGTAGAATAATATAAACTCTCCAAAAGAAATACCAAAGAAGGTAGTTTTAGATAGAAATCAGATGTATATTCACAATCAGTACGATTAGGTAGAATTAGTAACTGCTAGGATATATAAGGACTGGGGTTTTCATCAAGGATCCCCAGGCAATCCGTACTATTTCATCAGGAAAGCAACCAACGCCACTGACTAGGCTGAGGAAGCAATCCGTATGGAAGTATCTACAAGGCTCCGAAAGCAGAAACCTGATTGGTGGCACGCTCTAGGGTCTTTGGGTTAGCTTCAGGAGAGACATTAGAACAGAATAGAACAATTTGTTGAACTTCAGAACTTGACTGTTTGACTTAAGAAACTTATTGAACTTATTTGGTATCCAACTACGCCGATTGGCAAGGCTAGTTGAACCTCCAAGGCGTTTGAGCTAAGGAGTTCGTTTCATTGACTGATTGGCAAGGTCTTTGGTTTGGTAGAACCCTTGGGGTCATTATTGTCACTTGGGTATTTGAACTTTGGGTATTCTGAACGCTTAGGGGTTCTTCTGCAGTTGCTTTGAGGCTCAGAACGAACTTACGCAGCGCACACACACACATCGCACTTCACATTTCTGAGCTATATTCCCTCCTACCAACTTATACACACACACACATACACACTCCCTCCAAGCTTTAGACAAGTGCAGAGCTTTGCTTAGTTCGTAGAAGAACTTCTGGTATTGATTTCATCAGCTTTGGTGCAGTCTGACTAAGAGCGGAACCTTTGATCAATGCCGATCCACGTTTCCCGTGCCTTTCAGCTACATCCAGTGTTGGGGGGATTTGGCTATATTAGTTAGGTTTTATTTACACCGGCGTGTGGTGCATCTATACCGGGATGTTAAAGAGGGGGAGGTAGCCGTAGAGGAGCTCGAATGGAGAGAGGCAATAAGCAGAGTGGGTACGGGAGTTTAAGACGAACTCAGCAAGTGGTAGATGTTCTGACCAGTCATCCTGCCGGTAGTTTGTGTACAGCCATATGTACTCTTCGACCTCCTGGTTTGTGTCCTAAAGCGCTAGACGCTAAGACTTTGGATACAGAAGCGACGGTGGCAGAAGTCGACTAGCAGAGACGACGACGGAGATGACGGAGATAGCAAGCAGAGAGCAAGAGCAGGTAAAGAACTGGTCCCAATGACAAGTTAGATATATTGCAGGTAAGGAGAAACAGAATTAACTACTCACCTGGTTCCAATGACAAAAGGTCAAGATGAGGGACCAGGTGTAAACTGCCTAGCTTATATACTGGAATATGAGTTGCACGAGAATAAAGAAAGATAATAGGGAACAAGGAAAGGACAATAGTAGTCCAGATATAGAATAAGAACAAGTCCGGAACAAGTAACTGTTGTGTATAAAAAAACAAGAAGAACAAAGGAAACAATGGATGGGATGGGTTGTGAAGACGATGTGAAAGAACAAGGATGAGGAAGGAAATGATGGGAATGATGTGAAAAGGGGAACCGTGTATCTGGTAGGCGTCAAAGTAACAAATGGGTGTCAAAGTGACAATCAGGCGCTGAAAGGGAAATGGGCGCTAAGAAAGGAAAAGATAGGGGGGAAAGCGGCACTTCATGACAGTTTGCTCTTTCAGTCTGTCCATTGGCTTGGGGATGGTATCTCGAAGTGAAGCTGCCCTTGATTCCAAGTCTCTTCAGAAGTGCCCTCATGAGTTTGGCATTGAACTATGGCCCCCAATCCGAGATGAAACGCATTGGTAGACCATGTAGGCAGAAGATCTCCCGGTAATAGATGTCGGCCACTCCCTCGGCATTGATGTTGCTCGTGCAGGGAATGGCATGGACTTGCTTGGTGAAAAAGTCGGTGCAGACGAGGATGGCATTGTATCCATGAGAGGTTGGCAGCTGGGTGATGAGGTCGACTCCCACTTCTTCCCAAGGTCCCTGCGGCACATCAAGTGGCTGAATTACTGAGCGGGGGTGACGGTGAAGCTTCTTCCGGGTACAGGTATCACATCCTTCCATATCATTTTCCACAAACGATCACATGGTGGGCCACCAGAAGTGGGTATCGACCAGGTCCAGCATTCCATGGAGTCCGGGATGTCCTGCTGTGGGGCTGTTGTGACACTGACGCACTACTTCTTTGCGCAACTCGTCGCCTGGGGGAACACAAACTCGACCTCAGTGGTATACCAACCCGTTGTCCTCCTCCCATTCCAGCAGACCATTGACCAAGCGGGAAGGGCCCTGTGCCTTCAGATCTTGTAGTCCTTCCAACACCTCTGCTTCCCGTTCTGAAGCCTGTCTGATCTGTTCTTTCAGGGAGCTTACCACATGAATATCTCGGGTCTGAGAACAATTTGCTGTTGGTTATCGTTGCTATCTGGGACTTGAGAGCACCCATTTGGGAGAGAGGGTCGGCAAGAGTGTTAGCTTTGCCCGGTCAGTGGCCTAGAAGAAAGTGAAAGCGGGACAAGTGCAGGGCCCATCGGGCCTGTTGTCGGCTAAGATTCTGAGCAGTTCTCCAAAACTCTAAGTTGGAGTGATCGGTGAGAATTTCAAACAGAGAGGGGAGACCTTCAAGGAAATACCGCCAGTCCTTCAGCACGTCTATGATAGCGAGCATCTCCCTGTCGTAGATCTCGTAGTTCCTCTCGGCCGGCTGCATAGAGGCTGAACGAAAAGCGATTGGGTGCCAGACTCTGTCTTCAAGTTTCTGTGAAAGGTCCCCTCCAGTTGCATAACCAGAGGCATTCACCTCTATCTGTGTGGGTCAATCTGGGTGCCAAAGGGTGAGGACAGGTGCAGAGGTGAAAGCAGTGCGAAGTTGGTCAAAGGCGTCCTGCTGTTGGGTACCCCAGTTGAAGTTGATATGTTTCCAGGTCAGGTCGTTGAGGGGTTGTGCAATCTTGGCAAAGTCTCAGATGAAACATCGGTAGAAGTTTGCAAAGCCTAGAAATCCTCGAACGTCCCGGAGGTTGCGGGGTGTAGGCCACTCTTGAACAGCCTTAACCTTGTCTCCATCCATTCGTACCTGTCCTTCACTAATAATAAGCCCCAAATACTCAATCTCTGTCTGTTCAAACTGGCATTTCTCGGGACAAAGGTATAAGTCATGTTTCTGGAGCCAAGCAAGAACCTCCTTGACCAGAACTCGGTGTTCCTCCAAGGTGCTGGTGAAGATGAGAATATCGTCTAGGTATACTGCAACTTTCCCTAGGGCGATCAAGTCGGCAAAGATGGAGTTCATGAGCGATTGGAATGTGGCAGGGGAATTTGTGAGACCAAAGAACATAACCTTGGGTTCGAACAACCCTCGATTTGTCGCAAAAGTGGCCTTCCATTCATCCCCCTCTTTAATCCACATGTTATTGTAGCCCCAATGAACATCGAACTTGGTGAAGTATTTGGCTCCTTGTAGACGGTTCACTATGTCGGTGACGAGAGGTAAAGGGTAGCGGTTCTTGATCGTGTATTCGTTGAGTTTCTGGTAGTCCTGGACAAAACACAATTTGCCATCCTTCTTTTTGACGAAGAAGACCGGGGAAGCTAGAGGGGATTTGGAGGGACAGATGTAACCTTTACGTTGGTTATCTTCGAGGAACTTGTCGAGCTCTTCCTGTTCGTTGATCGAGAGTGGATAGACCTTGGTTTTCATTGTCTGAGGGGCTCCTGGTATGAGTTCGATGGTGTGGTCCCAAGGCCTGTGAGCTGGCAGGCGTTCAGACTCCTCTTCCAAGAATACTTTCCTGGATCCCCGATACTCTGGGGGGACCATCTCCTCGAATGTCTGTTTCGGCTTACTCCTACTGGCCTCTTCTGCGATTTGCTGGGAGTAGGTGTATCCCGCTGCAATCCAAAGGTTGTCGTGACAGTCTTCCAAGATACCCTTCTTCACTAGAGCCCTTCGAGTCATACGATTTGCCCTGACGTGATAGAGGGGTGGACTAGTTTTGGGATCTGCAGGAGGGTCTTCAATGACAGATGCATGGATGGATTCAATAACAGAGTCAGAAAGAGGTGGGTTACCTGTGCCTGCCCACCAGTCTTCATCCTCTACTTCTTCAATCGTTACTTTAGACTTGGGCACCGAAACTCGTCCCTTCTCCCAGTCCACCTGTGGGTTGGTCTTCCGTAACCAAGGAAGCCCCAGTATAATGTTTTCTCCTCCCAGTTCCATAACCAAAAAGTCCGTCCAGGTCTCCGTACCATCTACAGTAAGTCCAAGTCGAGCGAAGTGTGTGATACTTCCAGCCTGGTTAAGGGTCCCATCGATGTTATGAACTCAGATAGGATGTCACAGGGGGGAGGTGCTGATTCGATGAGTCGAGACAAAGGATTTTCCAAGAAATAGGGCAGTTGCCCCACTATCAATCATGGCCGCGGTTTCCATCTGATGCTGTCTTCCTTTGAATTTCACTTGCACGCGAAAATGGTGAGAAAGGTGACAGTAGGAGCAGGTGAGGAGGCGCCGATGTTGACTGTCTCCCCTGGGAACAGGGTGAAGGGGACCGCCGAGTTGATCCTAGCAACCCTGGCAGGCCTGAGACCTAAACCTGGCATACGCCCAAGGAACTTGTCCTGGCACACGGACGTGCGATGTCCGAACCATTTGCAGTGATGGCACTGCGCCTGACTGTGATTTCCCTGGGCCTTGGTGTGGTCTGTCGCACCGCATCCGTTGGT
This sequence comes from Marasmius sp. AFHP31, assembly GCA_024721195.1. Taxonomy (NCBI): domain Eukaryota; kingdom Fungi; phylum Basidiomycota; class Agaricomycetes; order Agaricales; family Marasmiaceae; genus Marasmius; species Marasmius sp. AFHP31. The sequence goes on from JANHQD010003211.1 coordinate 30,762, forward strand.
CTGGGTGGCATGAGCGGGGACGATGACACTGATGGTGGTGGTGGTAGTCTCGGTGCGTTTTCGAGTGCTAAACCCTTCTGCTTCTAGGGCCCTTTCAGCTCTGCATGAACGATCCTCCAAATCGTCCAGGTCCTTCGGGTCTCCCTGGGCTAGGTCCATTGTCACAAGGAGTTTCTTTACCTCCGGGTTGAGTCCACTTTGGAAGCGGATCATGAGATCAGCATTGGAGAGGCCTATCTTGGCCCCTGCATCCCGGAAGTCCTGGCTATAGATGATGACCGCCTTGCTACCCTGCTTCATGTGTTCCAACTCCCGGATAGCATCCACTTTCTTGTTGGCGGCGCCAAACCGGACCTTAAACTGCTTTTCGAAGACCTCCCATTTTCCTTCGAAAAGAAATTGAACAGTCGCATTGGTCATGGACGTGTTGGCTTGCTTTAGGTAGTTGGCCGCCCAGCGACCAGCCTTTCCGCCTTCGCAGAAGGACAATGTGGACTGGATGGTTTTCCGGTTGTCCAGTTTCCCAACATCTTCAGGAGTGACACCTGCCCCCTCTTTTATCCTCAACGCCTTCTGTTCCAAGGCCCAGTTCCTGAACATAGGTAGGAATCTAGCAACATCATCTGTATCGCCCTTGAAGGCGGCGGGCTTTGCGATGACAGTGTAAAGCACCACTCGTGGTGTATAACAAAATCTAACAGAAAAGTCAAATCCTCCCAACACACATAAGTGTAGCTGCAGGGTGTGGGAATCGGGGATCGGCGTTGATCGAAGGTTCCGCTCTTAGCTAGACTGTAGTAGCAGCCTGGTAGGAAATCTGGCTCAAGAAATAGCTCAACTCGGGCAATCTCGAACTCTATAACAAGCTCTGAAGTCTGATTGGTATTTCAGAAGAGAGGTTCTTAGGTTTATTTCGGTAATAGGTGAGGTTGTAGTTGCTTCAGAAGTACGTCCTTAGGCTCAACTAGCTTCAGGGTATCCGTCTGCGCATAGCAATAGACAAGTCAATCAATCAAACAAATATGCAAAGACTTCAACTAAGTCTGTCAATACCAAAGACCAATCGTCAATGGTTACAATGAATCCTCAGCCCAATTAGCTTTGGAAGTTCAACAATGTGCCCTTGAACCAGGACCACCACCATGTGATCCGGCGCCTGGCCTTTACGAGGCTCAAGGGATAAGTACCCTAAGGGGAAACTAACAGGCGTCCTCCAACCTCACGGAAGGAGGTTAAACTATCTGTCAACAACACGGGCAACGCTCTGACACCCCCAATAACGAAACACGAGGCTACCAATACGTGTCACCCGACATAGCCCGAGACCACACTCATGCCACGACAACACGAACGTAAAACATTCAACAGTACTACACATAAAACACGAAAGCTAACACTCGAAAACCATAAATAGCTCGAAGAAGCCACCAAAAGACACCGAAAGAGTCACCCAACACGACCCCCAGAGCGACACACCCCGAAAGAAGACAACCCGGAACATAACCAACCGAATGTCTCCACAACACGAGCAGGAAACTACAAAAAGACCATGGAAGATGTTCAAAATACCCGTCCCACAACTAAGATACTGGGGTGCCCAACCAAGGACAGAGTTCGAAGTCCTACGGAGGCACTACAAAAAGGAAGCACAGCGAAACAGAGACGAGACGATGCAGCCAGGCTTCCACAGCATAGCAGAACCAGCCAATCCGACAATACCAACCAGCTCGACGCAGTTCCCAGCCGTGAACCAGATATTCAACCCGGAGAACTCCCCACCACGAGCCAACGCACGACCACGAAGCTACTCCCTCTCCGTACACGCATCCCCTTCGAAAAGCAGAGGAGGTCCCGCGAAGAAGAAGATAGCCCTCGTAGACGGAAACGGGAAAAAGATCGTAGAAACAACGATTCTGGGTGACGAGGTATGAGGAACACAAAACGAACAGCGAAACCAACTAACAGCAAACAGTCGTACAAGGACAGCTCAGGAACGCAGGGAGACGGCTCAAACAGCATGGCAGGCGTCGAACCAAGACTCCTCAAGAACCTACCAAGGGTACCGATCAAAAAGCCCTTTGAGCTCCCCGACCTCGCAACGGCACAACCAGAACCCAGCCAAGCAAGGCTTCTGCCCTCCCGCACACCGACGAAACCCCAGAAACGACCCATCACGTCCAACGAGAAGTACATCGAGCCAATGCCCGGCCCTTTCCGCGTCCTCCGAGTATCCCCAGCGTGGCTCATGCAGAACGTCGACAACGAAGACGTCGCCACCATTGTTAAGAACTCACAGAACTTCCTCCCCGTCATCTTCTTCGGCGCAGGCGCACGTCTCTTCACGGAAATCACAACCTTCACCAACGCCGCACTGGAATGGATGAAAGGCCTAGGTCTGGGCTCGAGCCTGATCTTACAACCAGCATCAGCGAAGAGCAGAACCGAATCAAGGTCAAACCCCTTCCAACCACCCATCATATGCCTCCTATCAGGTTTCGAACCCGAGCTCAAGAAATACCTAACCAGGCACCAAACCTTCGTTATATCCCCAGCACTCGCTTTCCACGTACTCAGCTTCGACGAACGCGCGGTCTCCTGGACCATCACACGTCTGCAAGGCCCACTAGTAACCGAGGAGGAAACGGACAAACAACGGGCGCGAACAGCCATGATCAGCCACCTCTTCAAGGACCCGGACTACCGCCGTTTCACCATCGAACAGGCGAAAAGTCAGAGGGGAACAATCTCCGACGACGAAATCGTCTACAGATCCCTCGCATCCTTCGAACTCCACTATGTCCCCGAAAAGGACCCGCAAGGGAACCTCTCGCCATACTACCTAGTCACGGCCACACCCCAATACTACCACACTCTCCCGCAACTCCACGACGAATGGATCAAGATCATCGAGGGATGCGCGAAGTTCTCATGCAACAAATCCCTGGCAAAGTACACGGTATGGAAAAAGAAGTTCAAGATGTGCAATCTGTGCAAGTTCGACGACTGCTTCGAAGACGAATGTCACATCACCAAGATGGAAGGCTACGACGGACCGAGGTTAACTGCGCAGCAGCAGGACACTGCCGAAACAGACGAGCTCCCCGCCGCTTTCGCAGCCCTAGTTCCCAACACGACAAACCACAGTTCATACCGAGGATGGGGAGGAGACAGAGACGTCAGAGGACGAGGAAGCCGAGGGTTCACACCCGGATACAGAGGCTCCGGCCCAAATCACAGAGGACGTGGCCAAGGTCAGGACACTGGCGCTAGGGGAAGAGGAAGAGGCCGCGGCTACCAGACCTCCCTCTACTACAGATCCTAAACCCGCCTCAACGCTGAACGCCTTAACGAACACTTATGACACACAACCCAAGAAATGACACTAACATTACGATGTACCACACACCAACACGATACAATAGATAGTGCATGTACGAACACCTACGTACCTGACTATGTATCAATTTCTTGACACAACACAACAAGAGAAGAGGAAGGAGAAGAAGCAAACCGCCCAAATTTACTGGCGCTACGGCGGACAGGAAAGCGGAATGCTGGGCTAAGGTTACGAGTCGCCGGATCCCGTAGTGTAGATCTAAGGTACGTGGTAGTATACTAACCTTCCTCCCCCATACAGACTCGTTCAATCGAGGCTTTGACCCGGAGGGCCTGCTACCCAAAGGCGAGCATAAATCAGCTACGAACATAAGTACAAATGAGAGAATACAAACTAATTTTGACGGTTCCGCCAGCATGGATATAGGACCCACCTCCTCGGGGGAGAGAGTAAGCTTGTTCGCCGGCCGAAACATCGCGAGTTACCGAGGGGGGGGAATTGGAGACGAACCAGAAGGCCAGACAAACCGGGCCTTCTGCGAAAACACCCACCACACACAAACCTTGCATGGGACTCACTGCGCCCTGCAAAATCCAAACCCGAACCCCACAACACAGCTGAACGGAGCTGGGGTAACACAACACGAAAATCAAAACCCAACACGGGATGAGTCGAACATAGAACCACAAATCACGGCACAAACGCCCAAACCCAAGAAAAACAAAACCAAAACCCGCAGCAGATCGGCACTGTACCTAGCAACAATGAACATCAGAGGCTACGGCGACCCATCAGCAAACAACGCAAGAAACCGCTGGCTACATATGAATCAAATACTCCGGGATAACTCACTAGGAATCGTCATCACCCAAGAAACGCACATGGACGAGCAACGAAAAATCGAGATCGAACAAAGATTCAACAGACTGGCGATTTTCGAGAGCGCAGACCCAGAACAGCCAAGAGCGAGAGCCGGTATTGCGATAGTAATTAACAAAGAAAAAATCGCGATAACGGACCCACCAATAGCTAAAGAAATCGTCCCAGGACGCGCTATTCTCCTAAAAATAAAGTGGCACAGGGAAGAGACCCTGACCATCTTGGGAATCTATGCCCCGAACGTAACAGAAACAAACGGCAGAGAAAACGCCGACTTCTGGAGGAAAATACAGAACTACTATAACACTCACCCGAGCACACCAAAACCCGACATCGTTGCGGGAGACTTTAACATGGTCGAAGATGGATCTATAGATCGGATGCCAGGAAGACCAGACCCATCAGAGGCAAGAGAAGCCCTAGACGACATTAAAATCAAATTCGGAGTAGAGGACGAGTGGAGAAATACCTACAACACAAAGAGACAATTCACATATACCCAAAAAGCAACTGGAACGGCGTCAAGACTAGATAGGATATACATGAATTCAAAACTGAGAACAAAGGCGAGAGAATGGGAAAACAAGTTATCACCCCTGCACGGGGCAGACCATAACATAGTATCGGTACGAATCTCATGCGAGAACGAACCAGAGTCCGGGAAGGGCCGAAGGACAATCCCAATGTACCTCACCAAAGACAAGATATTCATGGACTTTGTGATGAAGGAAGGGAGCAAAATGCAACAGAAAACGGACGCAACAATGGGCAGAACAGAAGAAAACAACCCACAAACCCTGTGGTGTGATTTCAAGAAGAAAGTAAACGAGAAAGCGGCGAAACGAGAGAAAGTTGAAACCTCCAAAGCCAAGAAAGAAATACAAACGATAACAACCGACCTGAACAAAACCCTAAATGATAAACACAAACCGGACGAACTAAAGATGGAAGAATCAAAAGAAATGATACGTCGAATAGCAGACCTAGAAAAACAAATACATGAACAGACTCGGAAAGACGTGGCGACCAAAGGATGGCTAGAACAGGAAACACTCACTAAATATTGGGTGAATACCAGCAAGGAAAAGAAACCGAGGGACGTGATATACGCCCTACAATCGACACCACCCAGAAGGGAGGAACACGGAAGACACGCTCAAGAAGCGGAAGACCAACAGATGAGGACGCAACCAACACAAACCCCCGGAGACCACCAACCCGAAGAACATGAGAGCGAAAACACAGGAGAACCCCAAGCACAACAACAGAACCAAGATCAGCCGAGAAACCGGGAACAACCCCCGAGCTCGAACAACATAGGAGAACAAACCAGACCACACTTCACGACCTCATCGAAGGAAATGGCAGACTTAGCAAGAAACTACCACGAAAACCTCCAAACGAAAGGAATAGAAGAAAACGAATCGCCAGAGGAAAGAAGACAGGAAATAACCGAGACCCTCGAACACCTAGAAAAACACCTAGATCCCGAATCATCAGACTGGAGGACACTAGGTAGCCTAACAACGAAAGAAACAGTAGATCAAGCCTTTGGCCTAACCATGAATGGAACAGCAGCCGGAATAGATGGATGGACGTACGAGTTTGCAAAAGAAATTGCAAAGCGAGGCCAACATGAACTAGCAGCCGGGAACCCGGAAGCATTCAACATTACGAGAATGCTAACCGCGGTTTTCAACGACATTGAACAACACGGAATAATAGAACAAACCGGGTTCAACGAAGGATGGATGTGTCCGATACATAAGAAGAATGACAAAACCAAAATAGAGAACTACAGACCAATAACCCTGCTCAACATCGACTACAAAATTTTTACGAAGGCCTTAACACTCAAACTAGCGAAAGCGGCACCAAAACTTATTCACGAGAATCAAGCAGGATTCGTACCAGGAAGACAGATCACCGACCAAACCCAACTAATAAGAATGGTGATGTACCATGCGGAAGTGACCGAAACGAATGGATACATCGTAGCCCTAGACCAAGAAAAAGCCTACGATAAAATAGCACATGACTATCTCTGGGAAACCCTGAAGAAGCTGAACCTACCGGAACTGTTCATCGACACAATAAAAGCCCTGTACTCCAACGCGGAAACAAGGGTAATGGTAAATGGCTTCCTAAGCAAACCATACAAAGTAACCCGTGGCGTACGACAAGGCGACCCAATCTCATGCCTTCTCTTTGACTTTGCGATCGAACCACTAGCAGAGATGATTAGGAAGTCAGACCTACAAGGATACCGGATACCAGACCAAGACGATAAACTCATTGTGAATATGTTCGCAGATGACACCACCGTATTCATGCGAGACTCGGACAAATTAGAGGACCTAAGAAACATAACGAGGAAATGGTGCGCAGCGTCAAGAGCCAAATTCAACGAGGAAAAAACTGAAATCATCCCCATAGGATCACGCAGACACCGTGAAGAGATGATTGAGACAAGAAAACCAAGCCAAGACAACGTGGCAATACCAGACGACACGAGAATAGCCGCCGAAGGAGAAGCAGTCCGAATCCTAGGTGCCTGGTACGGGAACAACATAGATCAAGAGGGCGTCTGGAGCAAGACAATAGGCAAAGTCGACGCCGCACTGGAGAGATGGAACAAGCTAAGACCAACAATGGAAGGACGGAAACTTATCATCGATATGACAATATGCGGGATAACACAATACCTTACTGAAGTGCAAAGGATGCCGGAGACCGTGACCAAACGCCTGGAAAAAAGAGAAACCACCTTCATGTGGAGTGAAAAAGCGAGCTGTCCTGTGAGCAAAGAAACCGTATACAACGAGAGAAACGACGGAGGGAGAGCAATAAGGGACCTCAGGGCGAGGAACGACGCGATAGACCTAAAATGGATTATGCGATACAATAACCGAGAAAATCCGAAACCATGGCAGAACTTCGCAAGGGAGATCTTTAAAATCAATAGACCCAAAAAGAGAGCGAAGACGGACCCCGACATCTTCATAGACCCCTTCCTACAGAAATGGACCCCAAGCACAAAAACAAGTGCAAAACTCCCAATGGAACTGAAAGCAATGATAAAAATAGCAAAAAAGTACGATCTGAGACTAGACGGCCTAGCAGTAGACCGAGAAGCACAACAACAAATGCCGATCTGGGACCACGTAGAAGCACATGAAAGGATAACCAGAATGTACACGAGTAAGGCCGCGAAATGTCTCCTAAAAAAGCACAAAGTCAGAACTGTCGGGGAAGCCCTCAACACAGCGCTCACACTAGAACTAAAAGACCACATCCAACACGACGAATGTGAATGTGCGGCGTGCATACAAATGTGCGAAGAATACGAGTGTGAACACCCTAACGCCTGCGCAGAGAAAGCAAGGGACCTACTCAACACCCTCCCCCCGAAATGGGACCCAAGAGAGAACGCAGAGGAAGACTACCCCGAGGAAAAAGAGACAAC
>JANHQD010003212.1:11883-29186 GCA_024721195.1 Marasmius sp. AFHP31
ACTACTATTGTTTCCTTATTGTTTTCTTATTGTCTTTCCTATTCGTTCACGACTCATATCTCAGACCTCTGACTGGGTATATAAGCTAGGTAGTTTACACCTGGTCCCTCATCTTGGCCTCTTGTCGTTGGGACCAGGTGAGTAGTTATTTCTGTCTTTCTCTATCTGCAATGTATCTGACTTGTCGTTGGGACCAGTTATCCACCTGCTCTTGCCCTCTGTTCGCTACCTCTGTCGTCTCTATCGTCGTCTCTGCTAGTCGACTTCCGCCGCCGCCGTTTCTATAGTCCTAGTGTCTAGCGCTTTAGGACAGGCCCCTGCATCCCTGAACTCCTGGCAGTGGAGGGTGACAGCCTTGTTCCCTTGCTTCATCTGCTCTAGCTCCCTTATGGCATCCGCCTTCTCGTTGGCAGAGCCAAAGCGCACTTTGAACTGTTTTTCGAAGGTCTCCCACTTTCCTTCAAAAGGGAATGTGACACTTTCGTCGGTCATGGAGGTGATGATCTGCTTCAAGTAGTTGGCCGCCCAGCGGCCAGCTTTTCCCCCTTCGCAGAACGACAAGGCGGACTGGATGGTCCTCCTGTGGTCCAACTTCCCAACGTCTGCTGGAGGGACTCCTGGCCCTGCCTTAATCCTCAATGCCTTCTGTTCCGTTGCCCAATTCCTAAACATGGGTAAGAACCTGGCCACATCATCCGCATCGCCTTTGAAGGCGGCGGGCTTTGCAATGATTGCTCCTTCATCTTTGTTGGCTTTGAAGGCGTCTCTAATAGCATCCAGCTGGGCCTGCTGGGATTGTTGCTGATTGACGAGGCGGGTAAGAAGGGTTTCGAGGGTGGCGTTGGCGGTTGCCTGAGTAGACATGCTGGATATACTGGAGGTAGTGGTTTGGGAGGTGTGCGAATCGGTGGTTTCAGCTGGGGATGGAGATCGGTGTGAAAGAGCAGAGAGAGGTCGTGGAGTGGCTGGTCCAGAACCTACGGGAGTGGGTGGTGCAACAAACGGTAAGGCAGCGGAGGCTGTGAGATCGGTTTCTGGTTCAGGAGCAGGAGTAGGACTGGGAAACGGTAATGGGACTAGTTCTGATCCGTCGGAGAACTGTCGAGCTTGCGGGATCGAGTTTAATGGGTCGGCGTGCGGGCAGGTGTGGAGTTCACAAAGTCTCCAGTTGCGGTTTTCAGGGTGACGGTGCCAGTGATGTTGGTCTGCGGGATCAACTGCGTGAACGAGATTCGAACAAGGTTTGGAAGCCGTGATGATCTTGCAAGGACAACCCTACCACTGGTTAGGCTGTCAGTGCAATAAGGATCTTGACCTAATGTCCTAAAGCGCTAGATGATAGGACTATAGAAACAACGGCGGTGGAAGTCGACTAGCAGAGACGACGACAGAGACGACAGAGGTAGCGAGCAGAGAGCAAGAGCAGGTAGATAACTGGTCCCAATGACAAGTTAGATATATTGAAGATGAAGAGAAGCGAAGTTAACTACTCACCTGGTCCCAATGACAAGAGGTCAAGATGAGGGACCAGGTGTAAACTGCCTAGCTTATATACTGGAATATGAGTTGCGCGAGAATAAAGAAAGATAATAGGGAACAAGGAAGGAACAATAGTAGTCCAGATATAGAATAAGAACGAGTACAGAACAAGTAACTGTTGTGTATAAAAGAACAAAGCGAACAAAGGAAACAATGGATAGGATAGGTTGTGAAGACGATGTGAAAGAACAAGGATGGGAAAGGAAATGATGGGAATGATGGGAGGAGGGGAACCGGGTATCTGGTAGGCGTCAAAGTAAAGAATGGGCGTCAAAGTGACAATCGGGCGCCGAAAAGGGAATGGGCGCTAAGAAAGGAAAAGATAGGGGGAAAAGCGGCACTTCATGACACTTTAACCAGAACAATAGTCATAGAAATTCTCCAAACAAGCCGAAGTCTACAGATAGTTTTTGCAGGTAGTCATTGATCTTTGAGAGATTATCGATGAGTTTCTCTTGATCAGAATGTCTCTTGCGCTTTTGAGGGATTTGTGAAGGGGGAAAAATATTTTCCTTGTCTACACGGAGTGAATTTGGTGGTTGTTGAGTGGTGGAATATTGGTACAGTATATTTGAAGTGGATGAAAGATTTGCAGCCTTTGAGAGAAGCAGTATAGGACTTTGAAGAGGCAAGTCAAAAGTACGGAGCTGGGGAGATAGTTCTTGAACAAGAGTTAGCGGAGTGTCTGGCCAAGGGGATGGAAACAAGTCTCCTTCTGGATTCTCATCCATATTTATCACGTCTCCCTCATTCTCTCTGCTCAAGTTGACTTCTGAAGACCTCAATAGCCCCTCTCTCTCCTGTTCAAACCTCATTCCAACTTCAATACCGAGCAAGCGATAGTCCGCTGCATTGGGTGGTGGGGTGTGTTGAACATGTAATATGCATGTGATACACAATATTGACATGTTGTTTTATGCGTCTACTATTTATGGATCTTTTACTATAGGACACTTGCATCTGTATGAAAGATACTATACAGAATCCTGTAGGTACACCATATCTCTTGAGTTTGTAACAAGGTTCAGCTTTGTAGCCAATAGCGTCCAAAGCTGACTGAGCTTTCTCCCTAGATTACTTAGACAGAAGGTCTGTATGACTATGCATACTTACTCTGCTCTTCTAGCAGTTATGCTTACTACTACGCCTATGTTTGCTATCTTAACCATATGCTATATTCTCACTTACCTATGTACTATGACTCATATATACCCGAGGCCTCATGTATAAAAGCTGGAGACTCTAGTCTCAAAGCTTTAGGACAATCTACTTGATTATCACCTCTAGCAAGCATCCTCAAGAACTCAAGGATTCTCTTATAGTCAAATGTGAGGTTTACCTTCATCTCACTGTGCATTTAACTATGCTGGCTTGTTGAGCCAGCATAGTTAAATGCACAGTGGGTAAGATGAAATGAACCTCACATGGGTGATGCTTGAGTTAGAAGACTTTGAGATGCTTGAGTTGTAGTGCAATAGACTGGTAAAGTCGTATATTGAACTGAGGACTCTAAGCCTCTATCTACCTAGCTTTTATACTAAAGTCCTTGCCTATCTACTAGTCATATAGACGTAGGTAAGTGTGAATATGCTTACTGATACTACTACTAGAAGTAGGCATAAGTTCCTATGCTGAGTGAGCAACGTATAAGCAGATACATGCTAGCTAGATTATAACTGGTCTGCTAAGTATAACAGTCTGTTGTGCCTCGCATATTGGAGGCTCTACTAATGCTATTCGCTATAAGCGTGTGCATGAGAGTAAGGTACATATCTACAGAGTCATTCATGATGAAAGTAGATACGTAGTATGAAACTTGCATGAGAGCGCAATTGTAACTAGGAGCAAGTCCTATTATAGTTGTATGCGTATACAACACGTCAATAATGTATCACATGATATCCAACATGTTCAACATGGCTCAATAGGGTGTGTATGGTGGGATTGGCATCAACGATAGTGAGCCATTTCTTTCGCAATCTTCGTCGTTGGGGTGACTGAGACGTGTTATCAGGCATAATGGGTTGTTTAGAAAGAGAACTAGATGGATTTGGTAGGAATTATGTGTAAATTACACAGGTTGAACTCTGAGCGACGACGCGACCGAGGTCGAGTGAGGGAAAGGGTCGTGGGAGGATCCTTAATTACATAATCATTGGCTGGCCCTATAGACCCCCCAACATTACGATGAGACTAGTGACTCACCCATAGGCCATGATAACGACGCCATCGACCAATGCTTGCCGTCAGGTGGTGTACACTTCAGGATTGTGGGGTCTTTTCGACAGAATCAAGAAGTGTCTCCAAAGTTCTTCGACATGTACAGCAACGAGAATCAGCGGTGAGCCGAGGCGCTGATATATACATCCGAGTCAGTTTATGTTGGGGTTCAGAGTTGGGATTCGAACGTAATATGATCCAGCAGCAACCTATAGAGATTTGACCCTCAAAACGAATTTTACGCAGCCGGCCAGATGCCTATTCCCGGTCGGCAGGATATTATGTTCTTTGTACTGAGGAGATATCGGGAGACCTCTTTCGCCCATTCTCGGCGTCCCAGTCCTCCACTTTCTCGTATGCTCGTTTGGGCTGTGGCGAACTACCTATCAAAATCTACATCTTCCTTCTGGAGCTTCGATCCCCTGGCACCTTTGCTCAGTATCTACCGTAGATTCACGTTCTCGATGATTCAACCTCCTCTCCCCCCCACTTCCGTTGTGACTTCTCCGATGGTACTTTTCAAGGATGTGACCAGCACGCTGTGACGTCTCAAGTCAAGTGTTATTGCGGTTTCTTGCTGGTTGGTATGCGCTAGGGGTAGAAAGTCATTAGAGTCTTTTCAGACCTTCGCCTTGTACCTCTGAAGTGTTTTGGGTAGGCGCGTCCTCGAATCTACTTATCAAGTCAATCATCGATTCACGAAGCCTTGCTGGTTACAATGGTATGGGCAGACCTTTCACTCAAGAGGTGAGCGCATCTCGGGAAATCGCACCCGTAAGAGCTCCGGCCACCATACCAAGAAGCGGAGGCTCAGAAAGATCTTGTCGAGCTTCTCCTCAGTACACTGTATCTGAGGAGAACAAAGCTCTCGTCTGCCACATACCCGCGGCAAATAGGGAGTGAGCAAATTGAGCGATGACTTGATGCCATTGAGGAACAGGGTACCGATCGTTATAACCTTCCGCCAGGCTAGATCGGAGTCACGGACGGACAGTGATGAGGGAAACAAACGGAAGAAAATCTCGAAATTTGTAAACAATGAAACTTGGTAAGTACCGCGGAATACCAGTTCACCGAAACTGAGTCTGGAGATATCTAGACGGGGCCGTGCGATAGAGCCCGATGAACTTGTGTATCTGACTTGACCAGGAGTATGTATCCTTAAATAGAACGGAAGAGTTGGGGAAACGGGAATTCAATCACCCTCGACATCAACCTCATACCGTATTTTCAGCCACATTCGAGGGTGGTTTGTCCGTCTCGATTCTCCCCGCTGTACCCCTTTCTTCGACTCCCAGCACCAGAGATCGCCGGAGGTCGACGGTGTCGTGAGCAGCGATGGATCGTTGATGGGAAAGGTTGTTTGCCCCGTCGGCAAAGCGCAGCGTTGATAGCATTTGCTGGACGCTTTCCACAGCCTGTCCGTACGCAATTCGTACGATTATCACGGTTTGAGCAATACCCTGGGGTCTCGGGCGCGTAAGCTGACTTCATGCATTGAGGTCAAGTACGAACCGCCATCTGAACATTAACGACGCTGAAGTCAAAAGGGATAAGGCCGTTATGTTTGGGGTTTGTGATCAACGGAAGGATGACAGAGAGCACCAGCGTGGCGGAAAAGAGAAGTCCGGATTCAAGACTAGCACCAATTAGATGGTCAATAAGGGCCACAAGATGAGATGTGAATACCGTGAACACACATTGTTGCGATGAAAATCCTATATCTCGTGTAAACCCTACTCCCGTCGATTTGGCCCACCTGGCGGGCCGTCCACCAGATACGACCAGCTATGAACCACAATCAACCAGTTAAAAAGTCACGGATAGAGTTAAATTTCAGCTCACCCGTTAGCAGAGTCAATAGAGAGACATATACGACGGTAATTATTGATAGCACGTCTATGATACTCTGGGACCTTGCATAGAGAGCTGTATCTTGTTTATGATAGGCCGAGGTACGGACTGCAGTGAATGCAAAGCCTAACGCTAATGGGAGTTGCCAAAGGAGGATGAGATCTGTGAGCCTCCGGGATACATGTAAATTAAGCACCGTCTGTAACGAGGATAACAAAGGCGAAAGGATAGAGAATCCTTTTGCTATATCCCCAAATGACATAGCAACGGAGGACCTAGTAGAAATATAAAACACTCGCATCTATTCCACTATGGCCGAAAGACTTACCATCAAGTAATCAAAGATAATGCTAGGTCACGAGCTGGTAAGTCCTGAGTATCGGTGGAGAAGGTGAAGCTCACCCTATTAGAACGGCAGAAAACCAATTCAAACCACTTGGACAGAAACACGGCCTCAGCATTCACACCCTCACAAACACAAGCGAATGAATTGATTCAAAGGACGTACAGTCGCGCAGCCCATTCAGTAGACCTAGGACCTGAGAGGGTTTTGAAAAGAGGGATATAATCGTTTGCCTTGACGGAATTGAAAGTGATGAGGGTTTGGTCTATGTCGGTCCACGATATTGTAGCATCGAAGATAGTGATCAGTACAAAAAGAGAGACAATCCATCTTGTGTATGCTTTTGAGGCGGGCGATTCGCGGCGATGCCAAAGAATGTTGAGAGACAGCCCAGATATGACTATATACATCCCTGTGAAGTTACTCATATTAGTATCGGCCCTTGTGTGCGGCAGACATGTACTCCGGCTAACCATACAACAGAAACAACACCTGCCATCGGCAGACCGGTAGATTGTTTGTCAGAAGAGGGTGAAGCTGCATATTCATGTTGAGGAGCGTACCGACAGCGTGGCGATGGGTTGAACAATGATTGTCCCAACAGAGGTGTAAGGTTCCAGGGCTTGTTTTGCAACCTCTTGTTCTGAGGCCATATTGTGCAGATTGTGGAGGGTTTGAATGGTTGAATCTTTCCTCTACTCCCAGTTTTATCCCGGTGGCCGGTATCGTGATGGATGGAGCCACGGCAATGAACAAAAGGGAATCTGCATCCAGACTGAGAGATAGCAACAGATATAGATTTCACGTGAACACCCAAGAAGGACTATCACAGTTGCGCGGATTGGAGCGAGAATCCATCTGATCCAACACAAATCATATCGATGGGGCTCCCACGATTTATCGCTCCCTAGGTCGAATAGTAGCTTTTTGATCCGAAGGATGAAGCCTCGAGGGCGAAGGCGAGACACGTTACCACTTAAAGTTGTCTCGGAACTGAATAATATCTGCTTGTCGAAGATAAGACACCAATCAATGCGATTGCCGATGAATATTGCCCGAGTACACTGCTCCCACTGTTCCCAGTGCTTTTGGAGCGTACCCGCCAGTGGCCCACGTATCTATATACTAATGGAGGTTCATGTATGAGGGGTTGAGATCGTCTGCGAAAATCTCGAAACACAACTGAACTCGTGGCGTGTTAGAGTTTACCTCAAACTCCCAACAAAAGATGGGTATCAGTCACCTGAAGATTTGTGCTCCTGTTGTCTTCTTTTTACGCGGTCAAACGGGGCCAATCTCTGAAACTGTCAATCTGTACCCGTCTGATCAAGTTAGCACCCGTAAGTGCAGCCGTGTGGTATAGCCATACAACATCAAACTTGACGTTGTGCGAAAAAAGAGCTCGGAATCGTCGTAGGCAGGCTAGATTCCGCTGGCCATAACAGACTTCGAGGCGCAAACGGCAGGAAAAGATGCAGTCAGTCCAAGGTCTGTAATAACCACGTGTCTGACATTCACCCTCCAAAAGGGCAAGGCATCAAAAAAACGAGTATTATGCATAGAGTTGAGCTGCGTATAAAAGAATTGAGGCAAGGGTACAGAGCCGAACCCCTTAGCGAAACGCTCAAGGGGAATCGCAGTATTTCTCAGCGTGATGATCAAAAAATGTAGATCCCTTTCATGGGCAAGCTTTTATATACATGAGGATATCATCAGAATTTTTGTGTGATTTTACGGGGTGTTCTGGGTGCATCGCAGTGCATTCTACGTCGTGGATGCAAAATCGGCCAAAAACCCATAAGTGAAACATCACGTGTTACGCTGGTTCAGCAACAAGCGCCGCTGTATTTACCATCGAAACTTTGCTTTTCCCTTCCCCACATGCCTCAATCGTCAAATAAAGGTGGTCGAGCTTGTGAAACAAAGCTACAGGAACATTTTCCGGTCATCATTGCGTCAAAACTTGATGGTCTGGGCTGATTGTGTGTGTTTTTGGCGAATGTTCAGGGCTTTTTATTTTTTGGGTCAACGCTGGACCGCAGATGGACAAGATATCTACACTACCATATTCTAGGCATTGAATAGTCATGTTCCAAATAAACCGCTTGAAGAAACCTGCTCTAGCAAACTCACGATCCAAAAGTTTCGCTTATGGGTAAGTTTTGCTAAGGGGTTCACCTCTGTACGTGTTTAGGTTGAGGACGTCAAGTCGACATAGAGGTTGGTGTAGGAGATTTGGACCTACACTCAGGAACGAGCGCTCGGACCGGCATTCCTTCCCCAACTACAACTACGATGTCGTTTCTGCGATGTGATCGTTCTTCACTGCCTCAAATATCATACCAACCGTGAACCTTCCAACATCTCAACATATGTCAAAACGAGCGCAACTTTGAAGGCGCTGAATCGTCGCCAAGCTCACTAGTTATGCAGCGCCGGTGTTGATGTTACTGGAATCCACGGTCAACGGAATTTGCGTATTCCAACCAATGATCACACGGCCTTGAGGTGTTGCTCCAATGAGCCAACGCACCCGAAGCTGTCAGCTACAAATCAGAAGTCCCAGACCAAAACTTCGAGTGAAAAGCCAGCCGAACGTGAGGGTACCAGTGATAAATTTAGTGGGAACAACGACATTTATCGGGTCTCATAGAGTTCAAAACGGGTCTCGAATCCGAAATCACAACAAGGACTGACCTATTTTGTCGACGAGAAGGCTCGTTTATAACCTTCCGAGCCCGGATGAGGCGTTGACTATCGCAACGGGGTAAACGGAAGTGTCTACGAAAACTCCGAGACTCGTGGCAGCGACGCCAATGAAGGTGAGCACTACAGTCGTCGGTGTGTCAGAGCAACGAGATGTATGTGAGAGGTAGTACAACCTACCAGTACACAAACCAAGGAAGGCAAAGAGGCAGGAAAACGTCCAGTAGGAGAGGGCCGGACCCTTGAGCGACAGCCTGGTGAGCAATGCTCCTTTGAGACTCCTCCGAGAGGACAACATCCGTTTGAAGGCCATGTTTGGAATTGTCAAGCAAAATAGTTGTATGAACCCCAGAATGCACATCATCCATAGAACTCTGAGAATAAACTGAGGAGATTTGTCTGTTGAACGAGATAGAAAGCAGGCGTGCCCGACTTCTGATAGATGAGGACGGCCGGAGCGGTCGCTGAGAGCGAGTCAGTATTAAAGCCATGGTGAGCGTGCAGCCTGTTTTTCTGTGGACAGAAGGGGTTTCCTGTGAGATCTAGAAGGCCAGTAGTTCGTGAAAGACGACTTCAATCTCTGCAGTGACAGGATCGACGACTATCTATATCAGATGCCGCATCTGTCACGTCTTTCCTTCCACGATCTCTGCAGACAGATCTTCTATGTGCCTGTCTAGCCCAAGCTCCACTTAATCCACCCGTCTCGGTGCTTGTGTGCGCAGGTATGTACTGATCCGACGGATTTGCTACTACGGCTTCTCGCTGGCTGGGTCGTGTGGGTTGTTCTTACATGAATCCATTCTCGGTGCCTCAACCTGAGTATGATGGACTGGTGTGGACCCTCGAGCGGGATACGAGGTTCGGTGTAAATGTTTGCACCCCTCCTTTGACCTTCCCTTAGGCGGAGAAGCTTACAGTGCTGCTCGGACTGGACATGCTCGTTTGCTTGGATTGGTTCACGGGTGTGCAGACGTAGCCGTTTGGATGAGCCCTGGACAAGGGAAGAGTTGAAGTTCGCAGAGACGACGGTGACGGGAAGGGCTATTGTCGAGAGTCTGGGGGTGAGGTATGAGAATAAGCATGCGGACCAGGCTGTTGAGGCCACCGAGTGGATTCTTCGTGGCCGGTGCGGCAGTTTCTTGTCTTTTACGTTCAGTCTTCCTTTTGTTTTCTCTTTCCGTCGCGTACTTTCTCTCTCTTTCTCGTTTTTCGCTTCCCCTTTCGCCTAGACACCCGGGCGATCTTGAAAACTAGTGCTGTATGCCAATGTGGATTGTGTTAGTCAAACTCTAGAGTAGGACCTGAACTATGTAGTCTAATACTAAGCACACAAGTGTCCTACTCTTAGCCTAGTCTGAAACAAACTTCGAGCTTTACTATAACTCTAGATCGAGACACTTTCGGAAGCTTCCGCCGCGTCAAGGCGTATCTCTCCCAGCTCTCTAAATCGATTCTCGAAGCTTTCCCCCCTAGCCTCAAAGTCTAAACAGGGCTACGAAGACCCAAGAAGTGGAAGCAGAATCCCAAGCCTTTTTGTTTTCCTCCCCTCCGCCTCCTGCGTTAGCTTCTCTTCACTTTTAATCACCGACAACCTTCTGGGGACGACCATATCAAGATGTAGGTACAAAAAAAAATCATAACTAAACCGATAGAACAACTGAACGTCGAGCATTAAAGCTCAAGAATGGCGCTGTTTACCGAGCTTCCGTAGCCCTCGTCGTACCAACTAAATCGAGAGTCCAAGGCGTGGACCGAGATGACGATACACTTTTCCTCGGTGAGCTGTGATTGACCTCATGGTCTCTAGATTGAGAAACTGAGAAAGTAAGACCACGGAAGAGCGAAGTCAATTTGCTACAATTGATATCGGCCCGTCAACAGTCAGCCAGTCAAATCCCGGTCGTTCCGTCGATCGCAAGCCTGGCGGAGTTGACTTTGTTTAGCGGGCTAGACATAAACAGGCTGCAAGCACGAGGACGTTCGGGGATCAATGCAGGATTACCCTAGACAACAAATGAAGGGAAATAAAGTGTCGTGACAGAGCGAAGGTACTTAAAGGAATGACGCATAGATTGTCAAATCGTCGAGTAGGGAGTCCGTCTGGGCCAGTACAAGTGATAAAGCGAAAAACCTAGGGCGAATGGTGGCGTGCATCGAGAAAGCAAGAACAGAAGCAAGGGAAATGGGATAAGACTTCGGATTCGTGACGCAGACAGAGCATTCCCTGCACGGATTGACCAGTCGGACAAGCTACCAGGCATCATCATCAATGAGAACGGTCGAAGCGGTCGCTCGGAACGCGGTGGTGATAGTGCTGCGATGGGTTTAGTTCGTTCCTTTCGAGCAGCGAACAAATTTTCTGTAGGATAGGGAGACAGGAAGCCCAGGATAGGACAGTGGCCTGGATGGCACATCTGAGTTTCGAGTCCGCTCCCTCGACTGTTAGTTGACTGGGATGTGG
Source organism: Marasmius sp. AFHP31 (assembly GCA_024721195.1). NCBI lineage: Eukaryota > Fungi > Basidiomycota > Agaricomycetes > Agaricales > Marasmiaceae > Marasmius > Marasmius sp. AFHP31. The sequence continues at coordinate 23,010 of JANHQD010003212.1, forward strand.
TCTCCCTTGATCGTTGTCGATTCCCGAGGCTTTGCATAGACTGCTGAACCGCCGCCTTCGTTCTCTTCGACGTCACTACCACGGTCCTCTCAATTCCTCATTCTCCTCCGCTCCACGACCTTCTCCATTGATATCGACAGCTATTGCTTCTGGCTCTTTTCGCTTCATGGTGACAGGACCCGAATGTAAACCCTGAGATCTTCGTCGATATCGAGTCATTTGGTGCAAGAACTGCAATAAAACACCGTCATATTTCGTGGTTTGTGTGAGAATAGAGTGGCATTCTGCTAGACGGATAAACGCACCTTTGCCGTCTGGTTCGCACAACACGATCCGAGATCTGCTACATCTGTGGAGTTGCTGTGTCGTTCATGGGAAAGAGGCCTCGAAACAACCTCAGACGACGACGAGGCTGAGACTCGGAGAGTATGATACGAAAGCGGAGACAGAGCCGGCACTCGAACTCTAAGATACTGGTAGTGGTGGTGAAGAGGAAGAAAAGGTCGTCATCGGTGTGACACTTTGGCATCATCGCAATCATCACGGCCAGCTACCGGTCTTCGTTGCCGTTACCGAGCAATGAGTAGGCTATAAAGCCTCGGTGTTTGCGGCTGGCAGCCACCATGGATGAAGCCTCTTAGTCGTCACGTCGGGTACCCGGACGGAAGCGTAAACGCGGCCCAATTGTCTCTGCCGCCTAATAATCGCATGTCTTTCCCCAGTACTCCCACGACGCGTCGTTGGTATTCAGACGCGTCCGAGGAGCTCGTTGATCATTCATACTGTTCTTCCGCGCCTTCCCTCCCACTACCAGTTCCAGAGCTACCGACTTCGATCTAAGTGCTCAAATAAAATATTCGTTCAGTTGTCGACAGCTTTCTCCACCCAAGCTAAGACCTGCCCGATTGACAACAACCAACCCAATCCCTTGACGCCGACTTCTTGATACATCTCCCCACTCCGATCCTCTCCGAGACCTCGTCGACCCTCAGTTCAGCCTCCGCAACCCATCCGATCCACTTCTACTCGCGAGCTCAGAGATGACACCCCGAAATATTCCGAGTCGATATTTGTCAACGAGACGGATGGTTTGGCATGCCTAAGGAAATTGATAGAGTTGCAGCTCAATTGTTTCTTCGAGTATCAACCGTGGATCCATAGCCGCTAACGGGCTTGTGCACAAAACAACTGCGTCGACCACACCTAGAGAGCCAAATGGCTCGAGGAAATATCTCTAAAAACACCTTTTTCATCCTGGGAGGTCGACGTCCTTGGGCCACCGATCCAATATGAGTGTCCAAATGGGAAAAAATTATTTTTCCCCCCCGGACACTCACTTCCCCCCCGTAAAGTAAGTTATTGCGGGGGGAGGTATATTTCCCCCCGCCCGGAGTATGACCCGGGAACCGGGGTAATTCCTGGCACCTCTGCATAGCCACTTACCTATTTCCTACATGTTTCCCTTGCTTTTAGGTGTGGCCTAGAGGTGAGGCTTGGTGACCTAAGCTAAGCTGAATATCAGAATATCATTATATATAAAAAAAGAGTCTCTATGTGTTCTCACTAACTTTTCTGAGCTGATTTGATTGTTGTACAGCAATATCATTACAGGGAAGATATTAACACAGGGCGCAAGCACCAGTGAATGTGCACGTCATGTTCGACGGATGCATGTGCCGTTGAACATGGCACAAACATGATGGCAATGTATACACACGAAGGGAGACTTAACAGGCCGACTGCTAACTACTTAACTTGCATGTAGGGCATTCCTGAAATAGACTTAGGAAGGGCCCTTTGTGTTGACTTACATTGAAAATTAGAATTTACAGGAAAATAATTATTCTGTTCTACATGCCAGGTAAATACTAAATTAGAGTTTTGAATATTAATTATTTCTCATGCTGTTTTAGGCACCATGTTCATGCCATGTTCGTGCCATGTTCAATGGCACATGCATTCGTCGAACATGATGCACATGTTCACCAGCGCTTGCGTCCTGTGTAAGCACCTAACTCTGCAATACGTGCTTATTGGTGATTCTCATATGCCTCATTGATGTCACATGTGTGCCTTCACAAGCACACATAGTTATCTCACATGCCTTCTCCCCCTTTGTACACTTCTCAGACCTCAGTCTCAATAAAAAAACCCCTTATTACGGTAGGCTTTTATAGGTTTTGATCTGTATTGCTAAAAGGACATTGCTAAATACAATAAACAATGCTGATATGTTCTCAAAGATTTCGCTTGGTTTTTGTAGAATAGCAAGTCACTGAAACATATCAAATACATGACAGTTGGGCTACCACAAAATTCCTTGTGTCGGGCTCGTGGTAAGTAGTTTGCCCATAGCTGGCTCAGCTTGGCTTAGGCTTATTTTTTACAGCCTTCCCTCGGATGCACAACTGGGAGTTTGGTGGATTGGAAGGTGTGTATAGGTTCCTCAACCACTAATAGACCATCTCAGATATTACTTGGTCTCTCCCACAATCATGGGAAGCTGTTGAAAGTCAAGCCGAGCTGACGGCTCGGCTGAAAACATGGTTGGCTCAGCTCAAGCCATGGGTAACACTAGCTTGTGGTAGTGATTTGCCATGGACATACCATGGAATTAACACGGAACTGACGACAGAAGTCAACTCTGTGGTCACTAACTGTGCAAGAATAGCCTTCATCAACATCAATCAACTCTGGCTCAGCTTCCGATTCGCTTTGTGGCACATCTTACCCTTGGTAGTAGTCCAATTGCCCTGAGTGCTGGCTACCGTGAGCTGAGAAGTGCTGGGTGTGAGTTACAGATTATTTGAGTCAATAAATAGAAAGCACGGTCATGAGATCTGGTAAAGATAAGTGAACATCTGTCTAGTTAAAACATTGAAGCTTGTGTTGAAGTAGTACTTCACATGTCCATGCCATGGACATTCATACTTACTCAGTTACATGATCTACTGTGTTAGGTGGCTTACATATTCCCATGGGATAGGACAGAAATCTTTTTGTTTCACAAAGTCTCACCTCAGTTGACTACTCTATCAACTGAGGTGAGCACTGGCTATACTTTCCCTTATACCTTTTACTTACTTTCTACTTCGTAGCTTTCTGTGTTTACAGGTACTTTATATTGAATTAAGTTGACTACTCTATCAACTGAGCTTTCTGTGTTTACAGCTTGCCATCTCAATAACAGCCAGTACTCACCCAGCAATGCTAGACCCACTGCGCAAGTTGTTTTCCGAGCAGGAAAGGGCCGTGATGGCTATTTCAACAACACTGACATTCTGGCTCAGGCTACCACTGCAATGGATATCCTGGAACAAGATTATCCTGATGAGATACATGTCTTTGTCTATGTTAACACAAAGACTCACACAGCACAAGCTCAGAATGCACTGAGCACACGGAAAATGCCTGTCAACCCAAACAAGGACTTTGGTTGCTTCTCAGAGAAGGATAAAAATGGAAAACTTACCAGATGTCGTATGGGTGATGGTCAATTCCCAGGTGGTAAACCACAATCCCTCTATTTCCCCACCAATCACCAGCTAGCAGGGCAGTTCAAGGGAATGTGGGTTTTGATTCAAGAACACATCAAAGAGGGAGCAAAATTACCTGATCAGACCAAGCTGCTTGCCCAGTGTTCCAAGTTCCAGTGCAAGCTGGGCACTACCGACTGTTGCTGCCACTGTATTTTGTTCATTGAATCTGATTTTGTGAACCAGAAATCAAAACTCGAGGAGCATTGCAAAGCTTGGGGGTTCCAAGTGATCTTTTTCCCAAAATATCACTGTGAGCTCAATTTTATCAAACAATGTTGGGGGTATGCAAAAAGGATTTACCGTGAGTTTCTGGTATCCACAAAAGATGGCAACTTGGAGTGCAACATGCTGAGGAGTGTACAGTCAGTCCCCACGGAACTGATGAAGAAGTCAGTTTCTTGACAAATTTAGATGTCAAAAATACTTACCTTTCACTGCAGGTTTTTGACACAGTCAGATTGCTTCCTGGATGCCTACCGCAAAGGCCTTTTGGGTGTCCAGACAGCTTAGGAAGCAAAAAAGTACAGGGGACATTGCGTAGTGCCAGATACTATCTTGCAGGAGTTTGATGAAGCTCATTCTGATAGCACAAAAGGGTAGAGAGAGAGAGAAAGACATAATAGATTGTTGGTAGAAGTATGATATGTGGCAGAATGTATGTGGATGGAAAAAAAAAATTCAACCTCAGAATTTGTGCCATTCCCATGCCTCATGTGACCTCAGCTAATGGTCGATGGGTGTGAAAGTTGCCTGCCTTAGTTCAGCTACTTATTATACCTTGCAATGATATTAAAGATTTTGAACAGACTGCACTGCCATGGCTCTCTATTTCACTGGTGAGACCAAGGAATTATGATCTCAACCCCATGCTGGTTGAATGACAATGACTAAGCCACTCACCACAACAGAGTCACCATCGTCTATTGAAACACAATAATGACATAATAGAGTATGCTGCTAAGTTTGCTGATGTTCTCCACCAACCACTGACTGGCACGAAACTGACATGGAACTGACATGGAACTATTTATTTATCAATAATCAAGAACCTCACTAAGTGACCTTTGCATGCACATCCACAGATCTCACATGGAGTTGCCACAACCACAATATCTACCCAATACAAGCCCACCCTCATTGCAAGTCAACTCATATCACAGCTTGCAATGTGAATATGTGCCCCAAACCTGTAAACTGATTGCTGCTGAAGCAGTAAAGCATGGTAATTCTTGTTGTCTTCAGTGTTAAGTTTCTGGGTACAAGGCCATTTGTGCCATACGGCTATTGCACGGAGCATGGTCACACATACTTAGGCTCATCAACATTCAGTACAGGTGACAATTGAATGTTAGAATAAATCACTCAGGGGTTCATAGACTGAAGAGCGGCTGCCACACGTTTGTAATACTACCAGACAATACTGTTTGGCCATTGCTACTAATCAATCTTGTGGCCATTGCTACTTATCTTGTTATCTAGAACAACTTCTGCCGTACTCTTCAAAATTTTGATCCCTTGTAATCTTGGAATGTTCTATTCATATTGAGGCCTCAGAACATCAAGATTCAGATATCATTCAAAGAAACATTACATCAAGTATAGTCACTATGATACTACTCATCTTTCCGGGAGTAGCCTATCTTATCACCACATGCATGCTGCCAGTGAATTGGTAATCAAAGATTTCAGCACCTAAATTTGAATTGGCTCACTCAAGATGGTAGCTGAGTACAATGTTACTATAGGGGATAGCGTTGCCAATGGCTCTGCTCGAGTCATGACTCTGGCGCTCTGGAGCGGAGCGGAGTAGAACCGCTCCGGAGACCCCGCTCCGCCGAGCCAATTGAGCGGCTCCGCTCCGAGCTGACTCCGAGCTGCCAGAGTCGGCTCAAGCGGCCCAGAAATTTCCAAGTTTTTTGTTCAAAAGGCTGGTGCTTGGCCGCCCAGACTGTAGATACATGATATTTGAATCCTAAATTGATATCATAATGTGTATTTTAGGGGTTTTCGAGGGTTCTAGAATTCTCAGTGCAAACCAGGTGTGGTGGGGCCTCACAAAGCCTGTGGGAAAGTCGTGCAAGGACCTTGCACAACTTTGCCACGGGTCAAGAATGTCCAAATCAAGCCTTGTGTGCCTTCTCTGAAGCTTCTCGCATGTGTATAAGCTGTTATAGATAGTTAAATTCAATTACAAGAACTCAAAAAAAATCTGAAAAAAAAAGCCGCTCGAGCGACAACTTAGTCGCTCTGAGCGGCTCTGGAGCAGAGCCGAATGACGTCAACCGCTCCGCTCCAGAGCTGAGCGGGAGTCGAGTCGAGCGAGCTATTGGCAACACTAATAGGGGAGTCAAATCAGCTTGGAAATGTTAGCCACAAGACCTACATATTCTTATGGTATATACAAGGATATTCTGACACTTTGCTTGGCTTAGATCACTAAGCCTGACCTTTAGGACACACCCAAAGGTGAGGGAAATGTGTGGGAAACAGGTAGGCAGCTATGCAGAGGTACCAGAAATTACCCTGGGGAGCCGGGTCATACTTCGGGCGGGGGGAAATGCGCCTCCCCCCGTAATGACTTCTTGTACGGGGGGAAAATGAGTGTCCGGGGGGGAAAAATAATATTTTCCCATTTGGA
>JANHQD010003213.1:0-18538 GCA_024721195.1 Marasmius sp. AFHP31
CCAGTAGGCATTGTCGACCGGGTTACCAATGCTAGAATACCACGTCAACATTTGACAGACGTAGTAAGAATAAAATGCAAACCGACTTCCAAATGCCGGGGGAAACTTGCTGAATGGTCCATAAGTAAACCGTACGCTGCCATATAAGCTCGCGAGGCTATATCTGCATGTCAGACATCGATGGTCCTTCAAGATAGGCGGGCAAAGACTCGCATTGCCAATTATTTGGGCTCCGATGGTCAGACCCTTGCTACGTTCGACGATCTGGTAGACACCACCGTTTTCGGAGATTTGAAAGATCTATCGGGGAAGGGTAGAGACACGTGCAAGCGGTTTGTGCCACGAACAAACAAGTTAAAAAACGAGGACGCACAGCAGGCTCTGCCTTGTCGGTCCAGATTTTTTGGCCAGAGCCAATGTCCTCAAGGGTCATGAAGTGGGTGGTCTTGACGTTTTTAATGTAGTAGACACCGCTGGCTGGTCCAGGCATTGTGAGATTGATGAGTCGCTCTTATATCAAAAGAGGAACGATGCTAGATGGTTCTGTGGTCAAATCGCGAGTTCGTGAGGGCTTTTATACGTTTTCGAACGGACGTCGGTGTACCTTCTCTTTGTACAAGCCATTGACGACGGTGTATGAAGAGAGAGAACACCTCACATGCACACGCATATTCTTCTTTTCTATCTTCCATTCTGGACAGCAACCCTCAATGTTCAATACTCGCAACGAGGTGCGGATTTTAAATGGACAAAACCGGGCTTCTAACGCCTGCGGTTCGGAAATGTGACGAAAACCGCAACCTGGACTTCGTTTGGGGTGCTTTCGTGACGGGCTGCTGCATTAAAAAGAACGGCGCCAGCATGTTAGGTTCACATACCTTCGATTCAGAAAGATTCGAGTCACTCACATCCGAAGTCGATATTCCGGCCTACTGGTGTACACCCCGAGGTAGGTTCTTGGCCGTGCTGAGAGTACGTGCACCCTCAACCAGGCCACCGATCGTTATCAAGCATTGATAGTTATCGCGGCCTCGCGCTTTGATATCCAGTGCCACGACTTGGAGGCTCCAGACGTCGGTAGTGTGCCTATCGATAAGGTTTGCACCCCCATCCGTGTTTATTGTCAAGAGACTGCGAGCCGACGAATAATATCGGTACCTCTGCCACCGTCTCCCTCACTCAATCACCAAGTCTCTTCCTCGGTCGCTCGATCTCCGAGTCGAAGCATTCCAATAGGTGTTTCTATTCACCGGTGCTGCGGCGCCCAAGTCTGGATTCGTTGAACAGCAATATTATAGCAAATACATCTGAATACACTGTACTCGTCGGCATTCGGTATGTCTAGGGACCAAGTGACGCAAAACGCACACACCTTCATTTCATCGGCCACATCTGGGGTCACAAGCGCCTTCCCTACAAGCTAAGGCTCAAGTTATAGCTGGCTCAACATCCACAAATCCAGACGCGGATATTCCACGTTTCCACGTATAGCGTCTATGTTGAATGCCTTCCAATTCGGCGCATCCTGAATACCGCCGCTTTCACTTCGAATAGATGATAAATAATGAAGCCGTTCGAGAGCATCCGCAGCAGTGGGTCGAAGTGAAGGTTCGGCATTCCAACACGAAGTCATTAGCTCCCAAATACCATCATCTTTCTCTTCTGAATCCTCGGGGCGAGTGGGTTGTTGGTGTTTGAGGAGAACCGCAAAAACGACTGCACCGTCTGTTAGGCCGTGAAAGGGTGCACGTCCTGCGAAGATCTACGATATGAAAGTTGAACGCCTATCGTTAGCCAGAAAGATGCCAGTCTGAATATGAGCAACTCGCCTCGTAGCAGACACATCCGTAGGCGTACATATCACTCTTCTCAGTAGAAACGCTAGAAAGCTCCGGGTTCAGTAGCTCCGGAGCAAGCCATCGGGTCGTTCCTTTGGCGCAACTTGCAAAGGACGTCGACAACTTCACCGCGTGCGAGTCAGCAACGTGAGATAGACCAAAGTCGCCTATGCATGCTCTTAGTTCCGGGGTAATGAGGACATTTAGCTATTTGGGGAGGTTGATCAGCCTAGGTGTTAGGTTCGTAGGGATCAACAGGAAACCTCACGCCTTTCATATCGCCATGAACGATCTTCATGCTATGAAGATGGGCCAGGCCGGATGCAACGTCATACGCCTACAAGTGGATTAGACATCGACGTATCGAGGCGAAATACTAGGAAAGCAATACCAGCCGCGTGCGATCAACCCATTCAGGAGGCGCATTCTTGAGGAAAGTGACGAGGTTGCCCTGCTCCATCCACGGTGAAACCAAACATAGCTGTCCCTGACCCTCTCCGAGATAGTACATCCCTACGAATGGCAAAAGGTTCGGGTGTCTGAGTTGCTGCCATACAATCGCTTCCCGCATGTACTCCTAACATTCGATAAGCTTGAGAGGAATATTCACATCCTGGAAAAAACGCACCTTGAGCAGTTGTTGGACATCCGATGCCAAGTAGATTTTCACGACTTTCAGACACACGATCTCGTTCGCGACCCTCCCCTTCCAAACATCTCCGAAACCGCCCCCGGCCACTGGATACGAACCCATTTTCTCCACGTTATTGATCTTCAAGCACCTCGGATACATCCCCGACTTCTTTGAAAGGCGCAGCATAACTTTGAATATAGCGGACTTCGATTTCCTTGGAACAACCTGGTGATCTGCAAGCTACGAAGGGGAGTTTGATATTCAGTACGCGTTTAGAAGTATATGGCAGCCCTCACCGCCTGCAAAAGATCCAACCATCTCTGGGCTTCGTCACCCTCTGTCTCCAATACCCGTCGACATTTTTGGGCATCTTTGAAGAAGACCTGTATCTGTTCAAGTTCGTCGTTCGTAATGATCCGCTCTCTGGTCTCGACTCCACTGAAGTTTGGACCTAATTCCCTACCCCAACCTGCACCATTTGGTGCCAGTGGTCGTAGTTCTGGATATGGTAACATACTTGAATTATCTGCGAATGCGAGGAATGACGGATTCCCAAACCCCTCTTGGTAGGTTCGATCTCTTGGAGTCCTCATTACAAGCGGCAGCGTCGAGCGTGGGGTTGTCCATTCGTTTCCGTTATATTCAAGAGGCGCCAATTCGCGCGATGAGGTCATCGCTGACGTTCTCCCATCGGAAGAACTTGACCCTGGCGTATCGAAGAGCACACTGAAGCTCTGTTCGAAAGGGTTGGGTTCCAAATGATAGTCGGTACGATAGCGATTCGGAAGGGGCTGTCGTTCTTCTAATATTGAACGTTTGCGTGAGCGAGATGGAGAGGTGATTGGGCCTTTTCTTGTAGGGGGCATGTTATTTTCCCCAGCACAATGAGGTAGTTGAATTTGCGAGCAGTGTGTGGTGGAGGAGAAGAGGAGAGGAGCAGTATACCGCTCAGCAAGGTCCGGGGAAAGCTATTGACGCACACCCTGCCACAGCTCGCCACCAGTAGAGTCATATTTACTAGTCACTCTGCCTGAAAGGGCGTGGCCGTGCATTGGCTGTTGCGACCTGTCGCGCCGCGCTTCGACACCCCAGAGTCCAGTATTGTGCCTGTTCAAGTTGCACCCCCGTCTGGAGTTGCTGTATGATTTCGAGTAGGAGAATGGGAGCCGTTATGAGATTTCTGTTCATCTCCCCCCTCGAATTACCTGGTCTCCGATTCCTCATATGGACTCTGAGACGTGTGTAGTGGGTAGAGGAATTCTGTTCATAGGTGTCCCTGTTCATCGGCACCGGTTGTGTTGCGGCATCGACCGAGTCTAAATTTGTTGAACAGCGATGTAATGATGAATGTAACTGAATACTGTGTATACTGTATGACCACTAGTCAGCATTTAGAACCCCTTAGGATCACTCGCTGGGCACCGCACCTTTATTCTGTCTACTCGCAACCAGCTGCAGCTATAGCTGCGTCAACATCCCCAGATCCAAAGGGGGATACTCCACATTCCTCCGTATCGCGTCTACGTTAAGAGCCTTCCATTCCGGTGCATCCTGAATATCGCCACTGCCAATTTCAACCCGACTCGATGACGTTGACAGATGACGAATCCGTTCGAGAGCATCCGCAGCAGCAGGTCGAAGGGAACTATTATGGTTCCAGCATGAAGTCATGAGCTCCCAGATCACATCGTCTTCCAACCCTTCGGGACGAGAGGGATGCTGTTGTCTGAGGAGAACCGCAAAGATGACGGCGCCATCTGTTAGGTCGTGGAAGGGCGCACGTCCCGCGTAGATCTACAAATTCGATATGAACGACCACCGTCAGCTAGAGCCTCGATAAGCTAAGCACGAAACGACTTGCCTCATAACAGACACACCCGTAAGCGTACATATCGCTCTGCTCGGTAGAAACGCTGGAAAGCTCCGGGTTGAGTAGCTCTGGTGCAAGCCATCGAGTCGTTCCCTTGGCGCGACTTGTAAAGGACGTCGATAACTTCACCGCGTGCGAGTCAGCAACATGAGATAGACCAAAGTCGCCTATACATGCTCTGAATTCGGGGGTGATGAGAACGTTCACCTATTTGAGGGGATTGATCAGCCTCGACGTTCACCCCGTTGGGACAATCAAAGCCTCACGCCTTTCATATCGCCGTGAACGATTTTTATGCCATGGAGATGGGCCAGGCCGGATGCAACGTCATACGCCTACAAGCGGGTTAGACATCGACGTACCGAGGCAAGGTAGGAAGGTAAATACCAGCTGCATGCGATCAACCCGTTCGGGAGGTGTATTCTTGAGAAAGGTAACGAGGTTGCCCTGTTCCATCCACGGCGAAACTAAACACAGCTGTCCTTGACCCTCTCCGAGATAGTACATCCCTACGAATGGTAGAAGATTCGGATGTCTAAGTTGTTGCCATACAATCGCCTCCCGCATGTATTCCTACGCTGTGATGAGTACGAGTGCAATAATCAGGTTTGAGAACAAACACACCTTGAGTAACAGTTGCACATCGGACACTAGGTAAACCTTCACGACCTTGAGGCCCACGATCTCGTTCGCGATCTTCCCCTTCCAAACGTCTCCAAAGCCGCCTCCAGCCACTGGATAAGAGCCCAGTCTCTCTACGTTATTGATCTTCAAGCACTTCGGGTACATGCCCGATTTCTTCGAAAGTCGCAACATGAGTTTGAATATGGTCGACCTTGTCTGCCTTGGTATATCAGGGTAATCCGTGAGCTATGAAGGGACTCAGTACGCATATGATGTGAGATTGTACGACGAACCTCACCGCTTGTAGTAGATCTAACCATCTCTGGGCTTCATCATCCTCTGTCTCCAGTATGTTTCGACATTTTTCCGTGTCGCCAAAGGAAGTTTGTATCAGTTGGAGTTCTTCATCTGTCCTTATCAAATCTTCCCTATACTTTGACTTTGTCGACGTAGGGTCGCTAGACAGGTCTTGGCCTGCAGCAGTAGGCGAGGAAAGCCGTGGTGATTGTTTCGAAGGTGGCGATCGTGCTGGAGCATATAATCAGGACCATGAATCTGAAGTTGAAGAATCGAGACTCACACTTGAGTGCATCACTCCACGCTTTCACCTGCAATACGGCTTTTTCGTAGTCTCTTTTGCTCAACCCGCTCGGAGTTGCCTCCAACCCGTCCTTATCCTCGAGAGCATCAGGTAGGCCACCCATCTGTTCGCGGGCAGAGATGATCCATGGATGCCTAAGAAGCTTCTTGGCTGAGATACGGAGATTGCAATCTTTTTGAAAACATTGCATTAGGAAATCTTTGACGACTGGGGATGCGCCTTCGGGTATTGGCGGACAGTCATCCTGCACGATGCGAGATTGGGCTGATATTGTATCCAGGTCGTTGTAGGGAGGTGCACCTTCCAGTAATTCGATGACGATACAGCCCACACTCCAGATATCCGAGGCGGTTGTCACGCTGGATTGTTCAATCACCTCGGGAGCCGCTGCAAAAGGGGTTGTAGTTGTCAACACGTGGGTTCAGGGTGCGGCTCGAGTCAGCACGTACTCCAGTAGGGGCTCCCAATCATTGCATCTCTACCTACGACGCCCGTTGTTGTACTGCTTGCAACACCGAAATCCGCAAGTTTGACGGTTCCAACTTTGTTGGTGAGAATATTGGCGCCCTTGATGTCTCGATGGATAACACCCCGGTCGTGAAGATAGTCGAGGCCGTCCAGAATCTGAGAGATGTAGACAGCAACCAAGCTCTCTGGAAATTTCCCGAAACGTTTGAGGAGTCGATACAACGAGCCATTCTCGCAGAACTCGAGAACGATGTAGAGAAAATCCCTAGTCTTGGCGAATCCCTTGTACTTGACGATGTTCGGATGCTACATGATGGTCGTTTGAGGGTTTTGTTGGTTATGAAAATCAATAAATCGCACATTCAGATGCTTCAGCACGTCAATTTCCGACTGTAAAGTGTTTCAAACTTTCAATCAGCAAGAATGCCACCAAGCGAACGACAATGACCACGCACCATAATTTCTCCTAAATCGCCCGTTGGGAACTTGCTCAAATGGATCTTCTTAACGGCTACAGTTTCCCCAGTGGCCCAGTTCAGAGCCTCTGCCCAACCACTTCAACATGACTGATTCTCCCAGAATCTCGCTATGCTCACGATAGACCTGTCCGAATGTACCCTTCCCCAACGATTCGCCCAATCGCTAATGTAAACTACTCTATGAGCTTCATGAACAGTATTCCAGCCACGGTCATACGCACATAATCGTTAAGGAATTCGGAGTCCGCAGAGCCGTTGACTTCCGCCATCATTGGAATTGTCTTGACGGTCGTGAGCACAGCGGTAGCTACGACGTAGTCGCTATTTATGTCAAAAGAGAGTTACAGTGGTTCTTCCGTGTAAGGCAAATTGTAGGCCGACATAGACAATTCTGGGCGAACGAAACAAGAGGTTACCAAAGTAGAATGGGGGATTTCGAAATCGTGAGATCGTCGTCGTCGTTCAACGCGTAAGCTCGACCGTGTGAAATTCAGTCAATCTATCCCACGCTTGAACACCTTACCGTTGACTCCCATGATTGAGGCTCACCTTCGTCTCTATTAGCATTGTCCCCTAGCCAGTGCTTGGAGTACCACAGGATTGAGGTGGTTACATATATCCGTTAGACGTCTCTGGATTACAGAAAGAATGCCATACCGGGCGGAATGAACCAAAACCAAGCCAGGACCCCTCACAAATTGATAGTGGTGAGCATGCCATCTCAGTTGTTAGGCGTAAAAAAAATGGTGGATCTCACTGTTGTGCTACTATATAAGGTTCGTGCGATACTATCTGAATCATGCCTGGCCCGGGAGCAAGACAGACTTATGGTCCATTAACAAATCCATCAATGCTGTCAGTGCAAACATCTGGACTGAAATGGAGAATCCAGCTATACACTCTTGAGTCTTATGGCCTATTCGCCCGCGGTTCGTTCACAATGCTTACCAGTATTCCTCCAAAGAACTTTCAAATGCCGATCACGGAGGTGTCTGAGATTCTCGAGCGTACGAAAGGTCTTTCCGTTGGAGCACTCACGGAAGGAGACGAAGTTTTTTTTTTCACTCTCAGCGATTTCGAAGCACCGTGTCATTGAGGACGATACAAACGGGGCACTGGGTAATACGGTAGGGCGATCACTGGAGAGCGGAAGACAGAAATATCGGACAGCGTCGCCTGCAACACCGTAGCGCGACCGGTCTGGTATACTCCTTTCACGGTAATTACCAGTAGCTGAGGGCATCAGTTGCGTATTCGGAGACGCCGCAAGACACACATTTTCCAGGATTCCAGAGCGAGCGACTGTTTCCGGTGAACGAGTGGAAGGCGAAGGGTGCAAATAACAGAGATTTTTCCGCGTATTTGAGTCCTTCTGGGGGGTTGTGAACCAATTCGACAACATGTGCACTGTCGAAGGTGCTTGGGCGAAGAGGTAGGCTAGGGAGAAGCCATAGAGTACTGACTACATTCCACCACGGGAACAGACAGAATCGCCAGAGGGAAAACCGAGATCAGCAGCTGAAGACCAAGGAAAGAGAACGGCGAAGACGCACGAGTACCAAGAGCACCACTTGGCAATCGACTCAAGCCATGTAAGCTGAGGTTAGTGATATGCTACGGGGACTTGAAGCACACTCTCAACGTCAATAGCTGAACATTTTGAGACCCTTGAGCAGTAGGTGAGATTCGATTTGAACGACTCTATAACGCGGCATGACAAGAGTTGGTCAGGTTTTGATGCTTTCTTTCTCTACAGCAAGAAACGAGTATACACACCGTTTCAGAACCGTTCTGGGGTGCAAGCGGGGAGGGAAACATTTAACCCTCCATATAGCGCAGAGCTACACTTATAGCTGCGTCAACATTCCCAAATCCAAAGATGGATATTCCACATTGCTTCGTATCGCGTCTATGGCAAAAGCCTTCCAATCGGGGGCATCCGGAATTCCATCTCGAATTGATAACAGATTGCGAATTCGTTTAAGAGCATCTGCAGCAGTGGGTCGAAGGGAACTATTATGGTTCCAACACGAAGTCATCAACTCCCAGATAGCATCGTCTTCCAACCCTTCGGGGCGGGAGGGATATCGCTGTTTGACGAGAACTGCAACGACGACTGCACCATCCGTTAGCCCGTGAAAAGGAGGATGACCTGCGAAGATCTACATACAATATAAAAGATCGGGATTCGTTAGTGGCTAAACTCTGCCGAACGGAACATGATCGACTTACCTCATAACAGACACAACCGTAAGCGTACATGTCACTTTTGCTGGTGGAAATGATGGAAAGTTCCGGATCCAACAGCTCTGGTGCAAGCCACCGGGTCGTTCCCTTGGCGCGGCTGGTAAAAGACGTTGATAACTTCAGCGCATGCGAGTCAGCGACGTGAGATAAGCCAAAGTCGCCTATGGCTGCCCTGCCCTCGGGGGTGATGAAGACATTGACCTGTTCGAGAGGCTGGCCAGCTTCCACAGCTAGTAACGATTGAGCCCAAGCCTTACACCTTTCATGTCGCCGTGAACAATTTTCATATCATGAAGATGAGCTAGGCCAGATGCAACGTCGTACGCCTGCAAGGGGATCAGACTTCGAGGTAACGACAGGACGCGGACTAGTGCTCACCAGTAGCATGCGGTCGACGTGTTCAGGGGGTACGTTCTTGAGAAAAGTGACGAGATTCCCCTGCTCCATCCAGGGCGAAACCAAACACAGCTGTTCTTGACCCTCTCCGAAGTAGTACATGCCCACGAACGGTAGAAGGTTCGGGTGTCTGAGTTGTTGCCAAACGATCGCTTCCTGCATGTATTCCTAAGATTTGATGGGCACGAGTAAAACGGTTCAAGTTCGACATCGAACTCACCTTGAGCAACTGCTCAACGTCAGATGCTAGATAAACTTTCACTACTTTGAGACCCACGATCTCGTTCGCGATCTTCCCTTTCCAAACGTCTCCGAAACCGCCTCCGGCCACTGGATATAAACTCAGTTTTTCCACGTTGTTGATCTTCAAGCACCTTGGGTACATCCCCGACTTTCTCGAAAGGCGCAGCATGATTTTGAATATGGTAGATCTTGACTGCCTTAGAACCCCTGGGTAATCCGCAAGCTGCGAAAAGATTCAGTTCGCACCCAATGTGTGGGTGGATAATAGCCTTACCACTTGCAAGAGATCCAGCCACCTCTGGGCTTCATCACCCTCGGTCTCGAGTACCTTTCGACACTTTTTGGCGTCTTCGAGAAAACCTTGTATTCGTTCAAATTCTTCATCCGTCTGTATTCCCTGCGGTCCAATTACCTTTGTACGTAACAGAGTCTCGCCTTTGATCTCTTCTCGCTGTTTGTGAGCAGGAGGTGGCGGCGGTGGGGGAGGAGGATAGTAATGGATTGGAACTGCTGGGGAGTTTCCAGGTGGAGGATGAGGCTGATGGAATGTATCGTTGGAAGGGCGTGAGCGCATTCGGCTTTCGTATTGAGGAGGAGGATGCACAGCTGAGTAGGACGAAGGGTGGTTTGGATAACCCTCCAAAGCATACGAGAGCGTGGCTGACATGGGATAGCCTGGGTAGGGCTTACCATGTGTATGGTGGGGAGGTCTGGAACTGTTTCCACGAGTTAAAAAGCGTGGTAATGAATGCGAGAAAGGACATACCTCTCAGAGGCAACAGGGGGGGTCTCTGCCGGACTTGAAGAAGGGAGAAGGCTTGGGCCAGGGGAGGGAGAATGGTACTTGCGCTGGGGAGGTGAGGGCGTGGCCTCAGCTGCTGAGGGCATCCATCTTTCGAACTTAGAGCTGACAGATCGTTCAGGCGGACGGTGTACGGGCTTCTGCACGGTACGATCGGGCGTGTTCTCAACGACTGAGGGTATCCATCTTTCGTACTTAGAGCTGGCAGATCGTTCAGGCTGACGGTCAGATTGACTCGGTCGATACGGTTCCTCGTCTCGCGTAACTTCCTGGACCGATAAGGGTTCGGGTTTAGAAAAAGGTGTCTTTGCACGGCTTGATGAAAGGGATTGAGTCGGTAGTGGGGTAGCGGTATGTACGGGCTTCTCCGCGGTACGATCAGAGCTTTGTGGGCCTATTGAAGTCGACTGCATCGGGCTGGTACTGGGAGTAGGTCGGCTAGCCGGTGAAGAGATGCTGGTCTCGATTACAGAACCCGGGTCCTCCTGCTTTGACTGGCCATCATCTCTAGCGCTGGACCCTGTGTTCGCCGTGCTACCCTGGCTACTCTGAATCTCCTTCGGTATGGCCTGCTGCTCCTTCGACACATTCTGCCATTTCGGACCCATGTTCAAGCCCAAGGTGGAAGCTCTTTCCTCGCGTTCGCGCTTGAGCTCTTCCAAAAATTGCTCCTTTGCTAGTCGCCTGACCATCGCCATGATGGACTGGAACTCTCGTTCGATACGAACTCTATCCTTCGGAGATTCCCTCAAGTCATTCTCCTTCTTCATCTCCGCTTCTGCCACCAAAGGCATAAATGTCTTCTCGATCTTTACGTGAAGCTCCTCTTTCCATTGTTCGTCTGGTTCGACAGCCTGCGCTTCACGAGATCCCGGTTTGAAGGTGGAGGTAGAGGGTGATATCGAGGCTGATTGGGACAATAGTGAGGTCGGTTTTGGCATCGAATGTGCGAGCACGAATGGATCGCCGGGTTGGATGGGGGAAAGTGTTACAAAATGATGGTTGTAAGAAGGAAAGAGAGTGTATTGTTCGCGCCGGCCTCAAGAAGGACTATGTAACGAGACAAGTCAACGGAATTCTGAAATCAGTCTCATGTCGAGCAACACGCGACCAAACACAAATTGAGTCACACTCACTGCGTGGCCGGCCAATATCTGTCCCTTTCGTCACTTTCATCACTCTACTAAGTGCCTGCAATTGATATAATTGATGGACGAAGCAAGCTGTAACGCGTATTTTTGTTTTCCTGTTTCTTATCGGCGCTTTCGGATCTTTCCGCTGTTTTCTCCCATCCATTTGTGATCATGAAGAATCAGAAGAAGTGAGTCTCGCTCTTCGTGCGCCCGGGTATCCTTGAATATCCAGACGATACCTTGACGGTTCATCCCTGTTCCAAGGAAATCACGAGGTGCTCACGTCTCGAAAGCTGTTAGCAGCTCAAGTGAGTTCATATGTCTGGTATGCTCGGGGGCGGCCCACAATTGCAACCACCGTCCCGCAATCTCAGGCTGGGGAAATGAGGTCTCAAGATCTCACCTCTGGACCCGATGCAAAGCGTTATGAGACGGTAAATTGGGAAGTTTGGGCACTTACCTCGCTCGAGCTGTGATACATGGCCTTTTGACATAGCCTATCATGAGAGCGTCAAAGTTGATATGGAGGCTCGACAGGCCCAGGGTTAGACGCTGTCTGCCGAAATTAAACCCAAAATTTGAACGCTGAAACAGCCCAGCCCACCTGAACAGCTGTACTCTGGAAGGGCGTCAGGATGAATATAATGCCAACTCCCGACGATAAGCACGACCTAATGATAGTCTTTGTCGTTGGAATGAACCGGATTTCGAGTGGCGGATATCGATCATGTCTGAATGAATCGCAGCACGTCGGGCGTGTGTAAGTTAACCTGGTTCGAATGAATCTCGTGAACAGCCCGCGAAACGTGGAAATGGGAAGGGAAAGCTAGACATCGTGCCGAGTTGTCGAGCTTTCCTCCCAAGAAAGCGTTAACCACATTCTCCTGGTGCTAACCGCACGCATCCGTGGTAACTTTCATGCCCACTTTGAGGATGAAAAACGCGGAGGCGGAGGTTGAGGTGGCGTTGGGCAATGGCATGGCGTGGATCATCGAGCTGTATTCTCCTACGGTTGACGACACCTTCCGTGACTGTGTGCATGAGTCTGACATCTCCTCCCGTCATGTTGACCTCCAAGAGACTCGGAGGTGGCTCTACAGGCGTGCCCTCTCGATGGTCGGAACCAAAGAACATGTTAGATATGAATCTGACTTTCATGGCACTGTTTTAGACGATGCTCATGGCTCGCGCAACCCGTTCCGACCTTCATCGACATCCTTCACAGACCCTAACAATATCAAGAGCCGTGGTCTCCAAATGAATGGAGGAAGCCCGAAGCTGAATGCCATTATGGGATGAAGGCAAATCGCCACGCGTATGGCATGCCTAATTCAACAAAATCAACGGATATGCCACCTCGTAGCCTCTTCACTGGAATGCCAAGTTGCAACAGAGTCTAGATTCGCTAGGCAACGATGTAGGAACATGTGTTTCTGAATACCATGCAAGCTGTATGGACCGGTCGTCAGAGTTTGGTACGCCTAGAGATTAACCACCAAACACACGTACCTTCACTTCGCCATCACACCCGAGTTCACAAGGTGCTTCTCCCCAGAGCACAGCTACAGTGTACTCAATATCTCTAAATCCAAGCGTGGATATTCCACATTGCTTCGTATCGCGTCCACGTCGAAAGCCTTCCAATCCGGCGCATCTTGAATATCGCCACTTCCACCCTGAGTTGACCATAAACGTTGAATTCGTGCAAGTGCATCCGCGGCGGTAGGTCGTAGGGTAGGATCAGAGTTCCAACACGAAGTCATCAACCCCCAGATCTCATCGTCGACCTCTAGATCTTCGGGACGAGAGGGATGTTTCTGATCGAGAAGAACCGCAACGATAACCGCACCTTCCCCTAGCTCGTAGAAGGGAGCACGCCCCACGAAGATCTGGCAACCGAGTCAGAACTCCCCAATGATATGTTAAAAGACGATAGCTCGCCTCGTAACAGACACATCCGTAAGCGTACATGTCGCTCTGCACGGTAGAAATGCTAGGAGGAGTCGATCTGAGGAGCTCTGGTGCAAGCCATCGGGTCGTTCCCTTGGCACGGCTGGTAAAAGACGTTGATAACTTCAGCGCATGCGAGTCAGCGACGTGAGATAAGCCAAAGTCGCCTATGGCTGCCCTGCCCTCGGGGGTGATGAGGACATTGACCTGTTCGAGAGGCCGTCAGCTTCCAAAGCTAGCTTGTAACGGTTGGACCTAAGCCTTACGCCTTTCATGTCGCCGTGAACGATTTTCATGTCATGGAGATGAGCTAGTCCAGATGCAACGTCGTACGCCTACAAGGGTATCAGACATCGAGGTAACGATAGAACGCAGACAAGTACTCACCAGTAGCATGCGGTCGACGTGTTCAGGGGGTGCGTTCTTGAGAAAGGTAACGAGATTCCCCTGTTCCATCCAGGGCGAAACCAAACACAGCTGTCCTTGACCCTCTCCGAAGTAGTACATGCCTACGAATGGCAGAAGGTTCGGGTGTCTGAGTTGTTGCCAAACGATCGCTTCCTGCATGTACTCCTAAGGTTCGATGAGCACGAGTAAAACGGTTCAGTTCGACAACGGACCTACCCTGAGCAATTGTTCAACGTCAGATGCTAGATACATCTTCACAACTTTCAGACACACAGTCTTGCCGGCTATTTTCCCCTTCCAGACGTCTCCAAAACCGCCTCCGGCCACTGGATGCGAGCCCAGTCTCTCGACGTTGTTGATCCTCAAGCACCTCGGGAACAAACCCGACTTCTTCGAGAGGCGAAGCATGACTTTGAACATGGTAGATTTTGATTGCCTTGGAAGTTTCTCGTAATCCGAGCCCATAAGCTACGAAGAGGATTCAGTATACGTGTAATGTAGAAGCAGATGCCGACCCTCACCGTTTGCAGGGAATCCAACCAACGCTGGGCTTCATCACCCTCTTTCTCGACTACCTTGCGACATTTCTCTACGTCTTCGAGAAAGGCCTTTATCTGGTGAAGTTCTTCATCCGCCCGCTTCGCTTTCGCCGAGCCCATTGACTTCGTGTCCTCGATTTGGATCACTTCTGTATCAGTTTCGACTTCATTAGTGGTACGGTGATGACGAGAGCTGCTCGGGTGCAAGGTCTTGCTCTCTGGATATGTGGGAGGTTAGTCAACTGAACCTGAGGGAGATGGTTATGATCGTGCCTTTTTTGTTAGCGTCGAGAGCGTGGCCATCCTTCGTCTTCACCTCAGGTTCCGCTTCCAGTACGAAGCCCTTTTCGAAAGTTTTTGTGTCGTTGTATGTCATGGCCTGCTTTCTCGTCAAGTCCACGTTGACCGCCTTCCTCCCATCCTTCACAACAGCTGGTTGTTCCTTTAGCTCCTTGTGCGGCGGTTTTTTCTCCTCGTCCTTCATCCCCCCCGTCTCTTTCGATTCTTCCTTCTGCTTTGACTTCCTTGACAAAGGAGTGCTACCGGCCTTCAAACTGGTGTCAGATTTTTCTGTCCCTTGCTGTGTTGGGAAACCGTCCAGTGCTTCCTTGTAAGGCGACTTGGAGGGTAGCATAGGGAATCCTAAATGAATGAAGAGGTTACTGGATCTGCAGGAGAGAGCGTGTGTGCTAAGCGTACGATTTCGACGCTCCGTCAGACAGATATAGACGTCTGATACAAGGCGATCTACGTCCGTTGTCACTATCAATGTTGATCAATGTATTTTGAGATCAAAAAGGACAGGCCATTCTTGCATGGCTGAGCGCCGAGCTCAATGAGCTCAGCTGGTTTTCTGGAAATGGCACCGTGAATTAGCTTCATCCCTCGCTTGAAAATTTGCGTAAACAAAATAAAAGCTCACGAGAAACGATTAGCCGTAGGTGTCGGGGGTGATTATAGGCTAAGGAAGATATCTAAGAGATTGCGAACTCGAGATAGTCGGTCGTTGTTTGAAGTATTAATGAGCTCGACTGTGTCACTGTGAATGAGGTTGCCTGTAAAGAATTAGTCAGCAATTCCACTTTCGGCATTGGCACCAATCCAGTTTTTTTTTTTTTTTTTTTTTTTTTTTGTGGAGCGTTTGAACTCTCATCGTCGTGGCCTACCAGACGAATTCGAGTGGATTCCAGCAAGGGACCGGCCCTCCAGTCGCTCGGCGACCGGCCGACAAAGTCGGTGCCTTCCTCCCGCGTGCGGAGCGAGGGAACAAGACCTCGCTAGGACGTACAACCACCTGGAGGAATGCATTACTGCACTTGCATCTCGGTGAGTGTTTTCGTGTGGGGCTCAAGGCGACACCTCCGGGTTCCGCAAGCGGTTCCCTTCATCGATATCACCTCATACCCACTAAACCCCCAGTCTCCCTGCCGTGCTTTCGGCCTGTGGGAGATCGTCCCTCTCCTCCATAATTCCTCGCCACGTGTCTTTCACTAGGCTTTTCGGCAGTGCCTTCTTCTCGAACTTGCGTTCGTTCATCAGGAGGAGGTCAGTTTTATGTCGTAGTCTCAAGGTGTGTGCCCACTTATTCTTTATTTGGGTCTCACACATCGGCGCATCGCCATTTATCACCCGTTGGTTTCTTAGCTTCCAGATCAAGAACGCAGACTCCGACATGAGGATTCGGTAGAGGCGTGATGCTCCTATGTTCATCTTCCCGTCTGTCTCGAAACTAGTGAGTCCGCTGCACCAATCCAGTTCAATACAGTATCATTCCTTGAACTTGTAGATCTCTTTCCTGCTCAGTGCTCCCCACTAGAACTTGCTCTCAAACTGTAATATATCGCTGGTATCTGGTTCGTCCCGACCTTGTCACTCGAAGAGTCATTCGGCTCCCAATATATCTCAGCTTGGGATGGGGCTGCGGTGTTTGAATTTGAACGGTTGGACGTGTGATCCATCATCATGTGTCACTGTGGTATGGCATTGGTTGGATCTGAACGTTTGAACAACGTGCTCTCCACACCACAACCACAATCACCAGTGCTGAGTGCCCTGCCACCTCCCCAGGCCACCTGCTTTGGTAGAGCCTGCGCTCCTGACCAAAGGGCTCACGACACTTCACCTAGCTCGCTCGATCAGGTGGCAGCAAACGTCTAAGTCGTCTTGCTCCGGGGCCTTGTTACAGACTATACCTGACGGCCCGGGAGCGACGATGAGCATTCGCAACACCACCCAGACTGGCCTGGGTACACAGAACATTAACAACTCCGACTCGGGGAACCAGAACATCAACTATGGAGGAGACCAAATCAATGCAGGTCGAGATTTCGTGAGGATTTTCAACGCGACAGTGTTCAACTGTAAGTCTTTGGTATATTCCGTTCGTTACGGATGATTCTTAGTTTTCGATGCAGCGTACGCGGGCCTCTGGGGTGCAGTTTCAGGTGTCGGAGGTTCTCACACCGCAGAGCAACAGTTCGAACGAGGGCATTGCCTCCCTGGGACCCGCGAGGAAGTCCTTGCTATCATTCGCGCCTGGTGCCGGGCCAAACGGCAGAAGCACCCCATTCTTTGGCTCACTGGAACTGCAGGCGTCGGAAAGTCAGCTATCGCCATGTCCGTCGCCCGAGAATGTGAAGGAAGGGGCCCTATATCCTCTTTCTTTTTCTTTCGGTCCGACTCGAAGCGCAACAATCCATCTGCTTTCATCCCCACCATTGCTCATGGCCTCCTTTCGACCACACGATTCATGCGAAGGCCCCTCGAACGAAGGATCTCCAAAGATCCAATGATTCTAGAAGGCAAACTGGAAGACCAATTTCGTGAGCTCGTCCTCGAACCCATTATGTTATGGACCTGGGAACGATGCTTGTGCGCTTTTTTGGGGGCTATGTGGGGGATTTTCCACCCACTAGCACTTGTCGGCGTACCAATCGAAATCATGTGGGCTTTCTTCTTCACGCTCTCGTTCGTTGCGCCGCTCGAGAGTCCAACTGTTATCGTCATTGATGGACTAGACGAATGCGGTGATGAGAAGACCCAGTTGCGAATCCTATCTACGATCCGATCCGCATTTCAACAGGTCCCCAGCTTCCCTTTGCGATTCTTGATATGTAGCCGCCCGGAATCATGGCTTCGAGAAGCTTTCGCCTCCCACCCTCTCCGCGAGCTTTCGAAAACGATTCTGTTGGATGGTTCATTTATGCCCGACAGGGATATCATGCGGTACTACCATGATCAATTTCAGGAAATCCTCAGTGACCCTAAATACAGTCAAGTTCGGTTCCCGAGTTCGTGGCCGTCCAAGGAGGAATACGAAGTGTTGGTCGTGAGATCCTGTGGCCAGTTCATCTACGCAGTTACGGTTATCAAGTTTGTCAAACTTATATACTTCCATCCCGTGGCTCAGCTTCGTATTGTCCTCGACAGGACTCCAAACCACCGGTCATCGAAATCACTCTACTACGAACTCGATTGCCTCTACGACGTTATACTTGACGCCAATCCTGATCACGACGCTGTTCTCCTCATCCTCGCCGCTATACTTGTGCTTCCAGATTATCTAAAACCATCGCCAGCCAACATCGAGTTGTTGCTGGGACTACCCTCAGGGCAAGTAGCCTTGACGTTGCGAGCGATGTACTCGGTCCTAGACGTTCGTGGAGCGGAAGATGACATCGTAGTGTATCACACTTCCTTCACAGATTATCTACACGACCCTGCCAGGTCGCGGGATTTCCACGTTGACATACAAGCGCAGAGGATTACCATCGCACGGAAGTGGCTACAACAACTTACGGAGAGCGGGATGCGAACCTTCGGGTAAGTACAGGCTCATTCATCCTCTTGATGCCCCATCTATCGTCGAACATCTTCTAACTCGGATGTTCATACTAGCCTTGACGAATTTGAGGACAAAAGAATCGCCGGCTTTTTTATCGGGTGGATTCAGTTCTGCCTGTCGATCCCCCGACCAACCCGGGACTTACTTAATGACCTACGGAACGTCGACCTTGCCTCTGTCCTCTTTTGTCACTGTGCCCTACACCCCTCCAAACGAAGTTGGTCAATGTACTGGCTTGGACACATAGAGGTTTCCCCAGAGTGGAATAAGACGTCTAACAGATTAGTGTCGTGGATAGGCAAATATGTGCGTAGGTAGTTTACCTTGTTCGTTTTTCCTGTTTTTGACGCCGTCATGCTGACATTCACAAACTACTAGGAGGAAAGCGAGATTGCTGGATCCGACGACCGGGTTACGAGTGTCGAAGACGCGCACGACGCGGATAACGCAAATGCATACCAG
>JANHQD010003213.1:18558-63620 GCA_024721195.1 Marasmius sp. AFHP31
AATTCGAGTGGATTCCAGCAAGGGACCGGCCCTCCAGTCGCTCGGCGACCGGCCGACAAAGTCGGTGCCTTCCTCCCGCGTGCGGAGCGAGGGAACAAGACCTCGCTAGGACGTACAACCACCTGGAGGAATGCATTACTGCACTTACATCTCGGTGAGTGTTTTCGTGTGGGGCTCAAGGCGACACCTCCGGGTTCCGCAAGCGGTTCCCTTCATCGATATCACCTCATACCCACTAAACCCCCAGTCTCCCTGCCGTGCTTTCGGCCTGTGGGAGATCGTCCCTCTCCTCCATAATTCCTCGCCACGTGTCTTTCACTAGGCTTTTCGGCAGTGCCTTCTTCTCGAACTTTCGTTCGTTCATCAGGAGGAGGTCAGTTTTATGTCGTAGTCTCAAGGTGTGTGCCCACTTATTTTTTATTTGGGTCTCACACATCGGCGCATCGCCATTTATCACCCGTTGGTTTCTTAGCTTCCAGATCAAGAACGCTGACTCCGACATGAGGATTCGGTAGAGGCGTGATGCTCCTATGTTCATCTTCCCGTCTGTCTCGAAACTAGTGAGTCCGCATGATAGTATGGTTCCCATCCCCAGTTTCGGCCATGGTAGGTGTTTCTTCTTCCACAGGTTTTCCGCGAGTGACCAGATTTCTTTTCTCCCAGGTGCGTCGCATTCGAGGAGAATATGTCTCATTGTTTCTGGCTTGTGACAATGTGTGCATACCGCCCTGTGGGAGTATTCAGGTATGTTCTTCCAAAATGTACCAATTTTGTACCCTCCGTGCATTGTCATGAAAAGGAAGTGTCGGATGTTTCTGGATATGTCCTTGTTCCGGATAGACATCCATAGTTGTTTCGGTGAGGCTTCCTTCCCCGTGTTCTTTTTTGTCGCTTTTTGGGCTTTTCTGATGTGTTTCTTAGTCTTTTTTCTGTCAATAGCCTCCTGGTGCTTGTGCGAGCACGCTTTCCGTTCCTTTATTGCTCTGTACGCCAGCGATTGGGTGAGCACGTTTAGTTTTGCTCCTGTTACGTGCAGTTCTGGGGGGACCGACATGTTTATTAGGTCTGGCGTTGATTTCCGTCGGCCTACTTCAGCAAGATGGTCCGCTTTTTCGTTCCCTTCGATTCCCGCGTGGCCTTTGACCCATTTGAAGGCCGTCCTCGCTTTGCGTTGCCGTAGTGTCGCGACCGTTGCTTGAATATGTGGTGCGTTCTCGATTCCAATGTATCCTTGGTTTTCCCACTTATGGACGTGCTTTGTCAGGCTGTCAATAACGTATTTCGAGTCGCTATGGATTAGCAGGTCGTTAGGCTCTAGCGAGTTCGCTGCTTCTTTGACAGCAATAATTTCGCCCACCTGGTTTGATGGGGCGAGTTCATTCGGGATTCGGATTGCCATGTTCCTCGGGTCGCCATCTTCGACGAAGACACCTGCGCCCGCCCTGGCTTTCGGCAAACCGTTGTTTGTGCATGATCCGTCTGTATAGACATGGAGCTGATTCGTGTTGTTGTCCGGGTAGAGCTGCGTGACGGGCGTTTCCTTATGATGTTCCCCATTGGTGAATATCCGGAAGGCATCCGCTAGGGTGCCTTTGGTAGTGACTCTGGGGTCGAAGGCCTCAGCGGTTTCGTCGTCTGTTAGCATCCATCTGAAGTCTCTCTTTTCGTGGTCTTCAGGTTGTGGTGCCATCGGGTTCCACTTTTGTGGCAGTGAGTCTATCATCTTTCTTGCTCGTTCATAGCATTTATGCGGATTTCTGCAGTTTGTCTGCTCCCTTGTTGTCTTGCACGCTTCACATTTGCAGTCTTTACGTGCGGTGTGCCGTCGGTAGTTAAGTTGGTGGGCTAGTTTCTCGGCTTCGCCTACTGTTAATAGTTTGTGGGTGTTTTTTAGACATTTCGCTGGTTTCCCAACGTTGAACGTGGTTCTCGTTTCGTTTGAGTACACGTGGTACCATATGGGCATACGGCGAATTATCTTTCTTGAGAAGGCCATGCCATCAACTTTCAATCCATACTTTTCACCAACTTTTATCATTTTTCCGAGGTCTTGTGGGAGTTTCGATGTGTTCGGCTTCCATGACTGCAGGTAGGGGTTGACCTTCGGTGAGACATTGTCGTCGTCTTTAATGGCATTGATTCTGATCAATGCATCGGCCACTTTCGCCCATGAAGGTCTATCATCAGTCAGTTTTAGGTATGCTTGCAGCCATGTTATGTGAATTGCTTCGTTGCGGGCCTCGATGTCGAGAACGTTCTTTCCACCGTCGTCTAGTGGGGAACCCAGGGTTTCTTTGTTGACCGTTCGTCCAACCTTGTTATCCCACAGAAAATTATATATCCGTTTTGCAATCTTGAGTTCTACGTCCGGGGGCATCCCTTGTACCTTCGCTAGGTACTGGGTCATCCCGCCAACAACCATTTGGATGATTAGTCGACGGCCTTCCATTGTTGGGTGCCCCTTGCTCCACTGGTCTAGCACTTTATCTATCTTCTCGAGCGTTGGGGTCCATACCCCCGATTGGCTGATGTTGTTACCTATCCATGCGCCTAATATTCTCGTCGCCTCTCCATCCGCTTTGATTCGGGCGTCGGTTGATATTTTCTCTCCAAGAATTGTTCCGTTCATTGTGCGGTTCAGGTGAACCATTGCCCTGTACTCTTCGTCTCCAAAGGGTATGATTTCCGTTTTGTCTTTATTGAATTTCGCTCCTGATGCTTTGCACCATTTGTCTGTGATTCTTTGTAGATCGTCCCAACTGTCGCTCTCTGATAGGTATACCGTTGTGTCGTCTGCAAAGAGTGTCGTTATTAGACGTTCGCCTGATCCCGGTATGGTAAATCCCGTTAGGTTGGATCTGCGGAGCTCCTCGGCTAGGGGTTCAATCGCGAGGTCAAATAGTAGGCATGAGAGTGGGTCCCCTTGCCTGACTCCCCTTATCACTTTGAAGGGTTCCGAGCTTTTGAATCCATTTATCACTACGTAGGTGTGAGCGTCTTCGTATAGGGAACGGACTGTCGCTATGAATTGGTTCGGGATGTTATAGCTGTCAAGAGTTCGCCAGAGATAGTCGTGTTCGATTCGATCGTATGCCTTTTCCTGGTCGAGGGCTATTATTACACCGTTCTGTTCTTCAGCCTCTCCCAGCTCAATTATTCTCTTCGTTAGCCATATCTGGTCGTATATGTGTCGGCCTGGTACAAAGCCTGCCTGGTCTGGGTGGATCAGGATTTGCGCTACTTTTGCGAGCTTGATTGTCAGTGCCTTGGTCATTACTTTGTAATCCGTATTCAGGAGCGATATTGGTCTGTAGTTTGCAATGTCCGCGCGTTCCCCTTTTTTGTATAGAGGGCACATCCAGCTCTCGGAGAACTGTGTGCCTTTCACTTTGCTGAACTTTTCTATATCGTTGAATACTAGTTGTAGGGTTCCTATGATGTCAAAGGCTTGTTTGTCGCATTTCCTCGCGGTCTCATATCTATCCCTCCATATTTTGTATATTTCGTATGGGATCCCATCAAGGCCAGCGGCCTTGTAGTTGGCTGATAGTCTAAGTGCTTCCTCTACATCACCTCGTTCGGGTGGTTGGCCTCGTTCTCTGTGAGGGTTCTCCGTTGGTTGCGTAGGAAGTAGTGTATGCATTCCTCCCTCGCAGCAGTTTCGTCTTGTGTGACTTTCCTATCGCGATATTGTATACGGTTGTGGTATTGGCCGGCTATATTTGCCATGTTTTGCGGGTTTTTCTCGTACTGGGTGGGTGGGTCAGGCTCGGTATCTGCTCGGTTCGTTGTTGGTATGGCGAGTCTCCGAATTGCCTCTTTCCCTTTCGACAGTTTGTTTATACCTGACCAGTACCTCCCAATGACTTCGCCTTTTAGGGCATTATTTGCCCTTGCATTGTCCCGTCAGACGTTGTGTCTCCTGATTTCGAGTTTCACTAATTTCTCTGTGAGGACCGCCATTGACAGCGCTCTCTCATTTTCATCTATTTGCTCGTCACCCGAGAGTATTGTGAGCATGCTCTCCGTCGTTCTTATCTCTCTGTCAAGACGCGGGATTGCTATCTTTGAGCGCTCTCTGGCTTTTTCGACCACCCTATTTTTGAATGTTTCCCAGAGTGATTGCGGGTTATTATTTTCTGTCCTGGTTTCTGCGTTCACGCATTCCAACATTTGGGCGTGTATTTTCATCCCTTCCGTATCGATGAATTCATTCAGGATCTTGTCGCTGTACATGTGTTTGCCCCAGGACCACACTCCTCTGCCATGTTCGGGCGCGTCTTCATCTTCCAGTTTCACGGAGACCATTTTATGGTCTGTCGGGATACCTACCGCGGATATCCCCCAGTCGTACATCTTGTCTAGAATGTTGTGTTGGACATATATTCTATCAATCCTAGATTGTGATCCTGTTGCCTTTTGTAGGTAGGTGAATGCGACTTTCGTGGGATGTGTCGCTCTCCAGCCATCGGTTAGCCCAAGTTTACTTTTGAGACTGTCTAGTGCAGACGTCGGCGCTGTTGGGTCACACCTGTCCGGGAATCTGTCTATAGAGTCCTCAACCACGTTCATGTCACCAGCCATAACGTCCGGTCGCCGGATCTGGGGGTGTCTTTCGAAAAAAGCTTCTATGTCTTCCCATAGCTTGCAGTTGGCTGCGGGGTCGTTGGGGGCGTATATCCCAAGGACAGCTAGTGTCTTTGTGTCGTGCCATTGGTATTCTACCATCATGGCGTGGTCAGCTACTATCTCCCATGATTGTACCCCTTGTACATTTGTTATGTCTTTATGCAGGGCTATCGCTATCCCTTTGGCGTTTGGGTTATTCGGTAGGCACGAATGGAAAATTTTTATCTTCTGTTTGAAGAGGTCTTCTATCTGATTCTTACGTTCACTGTTTAGGTGGGATTCTCCAAGGATCATTATTCCAATCCTCTTGTCTTTCATGACCTGGTTGATGTGGTACCATTTATTCCGGGGGTCGTTGAAGTTTAGGCTTCCGAGGCCCCTCATATTGAGGGCTCCAATTCTTAGATGGGCCTTGGTATTTTTTGTGAGAGGGTCTCGTCTGCGGTTCGTGCCCACCATAAAGGGTTCTCTTTCGAGGCCCACCGCTTCCCCAAGTGGCCGGCCGATTTTCGTACCGTATCTGTTATGTAACCACTTTACATGACGGGTAAGCGTCAGCAGGAATCAACTTAAGCCTGAGTATCGTTTCAGACACCCAGACCGACAGAGGATTTAGTCCTCTCAAGCCATGCTGGGACTTCTACTTCCCAACACGCCGCGGCCCGCCGTGTTGATCCCAGGCACAACCCCGGGCACGGTTTCCCGCTGCTCTCCTGGAGGCTTCGTCTGAGGACTGGCACCTCGTACGGATCCGCACTCCATGAGAACTCTCTGCCTCGCCGCTACAGCGACTAACCACCTGGCACAGAATGACAGGCTGAGGGTGTCCTGAGGCTCGCCAGCCCATTCGGATGGTTTTTCTAAGCAATTCCCCCCTATTATGTTCACCTATCCTCCAGTGTCCCGAACGGGAATGGAAGCCCCTGCCGGGATTTGGCGAGTTGGGCAGTTTATAGTCATGCTGAGGACGGCCCAAAAGCAGCGTAACAGAGGCATGCAGAGAGCCCCGGCCATTTGCCGGATGCGAACCTCCTTCGCTAAGGGAGGGCTCCCGGGCTAGTTTTAACGTCATCTCGGACGTGGAGTTGCAAGATGGCGAAGTCCTACATCAACACCCTGTATAGAATAATGTGCCAGAGGGTACTCCATGACCATAAGATGGTCGGGCGTGCCAGCAATCTTGGGATCACCCAGCGAGTTAACGTCTCGCGAGACGAGACTGCTGCAAGATTCACCAGGGGGATCCGGCGAGCCCGCCGATGTCACAACTCGTAGCTCCACCCCGGACCGCACAGCTAGGAGTCAATCGAGCAGCAGTCATTGAGAGAGAGGAACCAGTATGAGAAGACCAAAGGCGGCGTCCCGTCAAGGAATTCCCTCCTGATAGACATGTCGGGTGAGAACCAGCGAAAGCGAGCGTAAAAGCTCTGTGCGGGGCCGGATCCTGAGAGGCAGACGGATAACGTCTAAGGGGAGAAACACCAGGCAAGATAGTTTTCGGTCGTTTCGGACGCAGGTCTCTGCGAGTTACTGGCCGAAAGTGGCGGCCCGAGCGGTCGATGTGACAAATCGGCAATGAGTAAGCCAATAAAACCCAGAAACCAGTCGAAGAGCCCTAGCGCGAGCAGAAGGGATAGAAATGCCTCGAGAGAGAACTTAGACCGATCAGGTCACAGTTCTGTGCGAAAAGACAATTTTACTACTCTAAGAACCGTGCCAGAACCGTCGGAAAACCTCGCAGAGTGACCTGCGAAAATTTCGATGGTGGTGGTCCGGATCAAAGAGCCCCGACAGTCTTTCTCTTCAACCTCCATGTCATATCGCAGTTCATCTTCACGGACGAAATTTTCAAGCCCTCACCATCGAATTGAAAGAAACAACTGCAATCTGAGGGCATCACAAGCGACCGGCCATTGGACAACGACTCGTATTGGATTCTATGCTCAGGGAGAAGTCGGGGATCAGGTAAGTCGTTCACAGTCTCTGAGGCACGAACTTGCTGTCTGTAACGAGATTTTATCTAGTTGAGGACTGGACCTGGCTCTCGAGAACTGGACACGGATCGCCATAACTTGGCCCCCCAAGCTGGAGCTCGCTGGAAAATCGAACACATGATTGGAATTGGGTTGTTGTTCATGTCCACGAATTTAGACGCGATGCAATGGACAGGAACGGAGCCTAGGACGGGAGAATGAAGCTGGCAGCGCAGACATAGGGAAAAAGCGGTGCTGAGGTATACTGGTCTCCTCGAGCAAGACTTCATGGCGAGCAAAAAGCCCAACTCGGAAGTTGCCCGGGCATGCTATGGACCTCCTGTTGTGTACGACGAATTCCTCAAGACCCGTGGGACGGTCAGTGCAGCAATCTTGTCAACAACGATAGCGCTGTTGATTCCTCGGTTTTGCTCCAGTGAGTTACGCGGACTGTGGTCATCTCTCTCGCCCTCCGTTCCTGAGGTTTAATTGTCCTAGTTCCGTTGGCCCATACAAAAGATGCTCCCCGGAAACGATGGGATCTCGTCTGACGAGTCGGTACGCAGTCTGAACCTACACACGGCGTTCTGACGAGTATCTTACAGGTACTTGGAGAACGGAATGTTCAAGACTACGAACATCACCACATCGTGCACCTCTGCAAATCACTCCAAGCCAGTTCAAGCGATGACTACGCTCACCGGAAAAGGAGATTCCAGATATCTTGTCTCCCAGTGCGTTTGCCATGAGCTTGCATAAATTATTACACTCCTCACACGATCCCCCATCTAGTCTTCATGTCGGAGTGTGCTCTTTCACTCTTGAACACCGACGCGTTGCCAGAACTTGCCCAACGAGGTGGAATTCGGACGCTTTTGTCAAGCGGCTCAAGGCGAACGAAAGGTTCGCGGTTCATTGTCAGGTTTACAGTGGGGAAGATAGGAAGACTATATGATTGTATATGGCCTGCTTCACTTCGAACCCGAATCACGATGGACGCTTAGACTCTCCGTGTTATTGCATTTGCTATAGCTAATTATTCTTGTATTTATTCACAGGAAGAAACACATACGCGCGTTTAGACCGTCTAATCAAGATGTGATAAGTATTTCTATCGGGTGCTCCCTACCCCCCCAACCGGATACAGGGAATACTGGCGTCTGGCTTTGGGTGAGGACCACTATGCTTGAATATTTCTCGTTGGCTACAAGCACGCCAGGTCGCAGTGGTTGTGGTTTTGGGTCGGTTCGTGGGAACGAGAGTCGACGGGTGGGACGCGCGCGGGATGACTGGTGACCGTTTTTGTGGTAGTGCTGTACAGCGTGAACAGCACTGGGAAATACAGCGGGGATAAGGCCTCGTGAGACATGGGGGGAGCCTCTGTTGGATATGGGCTGTGTTGAGCCTCCTTCCTTACTTCTTCCCTCCATCACCTCGTATCTTCCCTCATCCTCTCTCTCTCTCTATCCCTTCTCAGACTCCTATGTCTAATCACTTCAACAACGCCCAAGGTTGGACCATAGGTGCCCATGCCAACTTCCAGACCGTCGCCGGAAATTCTACAACTAATATTTACAACAATCCAAACCTGGAGCGAGAGGATCGGATGACTCTGGTGAGTACGAGTCTGTGTTATCAGTCACCCCCGTTGACCTAGTCTCTAGCACGGAAGAACTATCAGAAAGGTAATCGATGGTGACATCCACTTTCAGCGTGTTCTTTCGTCGGAGGTCTTGTCCGTTTGCAAGGTCAAGCCAGAGGGGGCATCGACGTCAACAGAGTCCCAGGTCGTCAAGGTCAAGAAAATGGAACAAACAGCCAAGATACAGGGATACCGGGGAAAGTTTACGGCAACCAGTTTTGAGCCAGTTGACAAGAAGGATCGAGAACAGTTCAAAGAAGTAAGTTTTGGCGCTCAGTGCGAGTAGAACGATCTGACGATCGGCTTCAGATAGTAAACGTTGTTCTGGAGGCGGCGATGTGCGGGCGGTGAGTTGACCTATCTTCCGTGTGTTGGTTGGTATAATGAAATGTTACAGGTCGGCGCTACTTAAACAAGTGTTTGCGGTGGCCGAGTCCGAGAACGCGATGACGATGATTGCACACGACGGTAGGTTGCCTGTTGGGAATTTTTCAATTGTGGATGCTCAAAGGCAGTAGAACTCGCAAACGGTTTCACGTTCTTCAATCAGTACTCTCGGGGAAAGCAACAAATTGTATTTTACTACCTAAATTATACACTTGTACGTTTAGCCTTTGAGTTTCTTGACCTAGCTGAGGAGTGCCCTTAGGTAGATGCGATCCAAGCTTTGCGTGACGACGAGACTCTGAGGTTTCCGGTGAGCTGATAACTTTTGGCATTGGATACATGATAACAGCGAAAAGGTTACGACTCGTTATAGGGATTGGTCATTCAACGTCAGAAATCTGACTTGGCAATACAACCCCGCTTCTCTCTGTCTCGATCCACCTGAAGAAAGCAACCTCCGACCATTCTTCTATCCCCCACCACCACTTTGCCAAGAAACCCCTCGACGACTCAACAACACCGAAATCGCCGCCCACGTCGAGAAAAGCTTGGGCGATGTTTTGCTCCTGATTACGGGAATGGGAGGGACATGGGACGCCAACCTGTCGTACTATGCCCGACATGGTCTTCTGACGTTGGGCACTGTTATCAACTTGAACAAACCCAAAATCCTCGCCCACCTTCCTTCCTCTCTCTCTCCCGAGTGGTTTTGCTGGAGCCGCAGCCCCGACGTCAAAGCCAAATATTCCAGCTCTGGTATGACCACTTCGACTCCATCTTCCATCTGCTGACTTTTTTTGGTGCCAGGGCGGGTTGACCTCTCGTTCCGAAAGACTGGCAATTTCAAAGTGGAATTCGAATTTGGTTGGCGCGTTTCAGGGAAGGACTGGAATCAGCTTAGATGCGCCTTTCTTTGCCAGTCCCTCCGCTTTGTTGACGACTGTGATGATGTAAAGCGTGTTAGTGAGTGTTCCTTTGCATATCTCTGCTTTCCTCTGTCTGATGTTTCTTCTCCTCAGTATATATTGATCAAGTCGGGTTCAGCCTCCAAGGTACCTTCCCCAATGATCCCACAAGTCACTTGACACCCACATACCTCTTTGTCCACCCCCTACCCATTGATTTCACCAACAACCTACACTGTATCCGCTACCCATTGCCCGAAAAACTGTTCTACTGGTCCCACGACCCACAGGGAAGGAATGCCATCGCTGAGGAGGACTGGGAGAGATTTGGGGTCCCTGAGTTGAGTATGGAGAGATGGATTGGTACCTATTGGAAAGAGGAGGATTATGCATTTGTACGAGAGTACCTTTGCTTGAGAAGTTATGACCTGGATGGGAAGGAGTACGCGCACGATCACGGTCATCCCGAGTTGGTATTTGGTGCGTAACACTTTCCTTCCCGACCTGGACATCGCACTGACATCTTTTTTTCTCAGCCGATCCTCACGATACCGCTAGAATAGGAGAGTGTGAATTCTCGAACTCGGGGCTCGAAGCTTCTCCTTCTCCTTCACTCGCATCATCTTCAAACTCTTCACTCCTGGAGGCACCCACAAATTCGACTACAGGCCAAGACAAAGGCGCTCTGACATTGGACACCCATGGCCTTGCGGCTACAACCCATATCGCCAACAAGCGCCAGAGAAATGGTGTGGGAGGGGCCATCAAACCTCGTCGCATTCATGCAGAACCACAGGATTCTGGCTATGACGTTTCCTATGGTCATCGACAGTCGGGTTTCCCTCCTTACAACCCTTCAGACTTCTCCTCGATGCACGTGTCGATTGGTATAGATGGCGCAAACGAGTCCACCAGCGGGTCATTTCCCCATAGCATGAACACAGAAACTCCCGGGATACATCCACAGTATCTGACTATGGCGGACTCTTTCAATCCTACAACAGCCTTGCAACAGAACTTCACGAATCGCAACTGCATACCACTGACCGCCACCAACAACTTCCCCAGTTCCCCGAGTCTCAGCAACCATGTACTGTTTCGCAACATGCGGGCTATCAGCCGGCCTATCGATTGCCCAGCAGAGTTTGCCATGCATGACAGAGACGCTCTGTTTGTTTCTTACCCCGGCGTTGGACAAGATGTAACTACCGCTCCGCCATTTTTCCATGCCGGAAACATGCAGAGCACTGGAATGGAGCCGCAGCACGAAACAACGGTAGACTCTACCCTCTCGCAACAGAACGTGAGGGGTAGTTCTGACACTGCAGCGGTCGTAACCGCTACGTCTCGGTGCTTACGTATTTTTCTCTTACTATATTTTCTCCCGTTTCACTTGTCTCTTGTTTTCTCTGTTTCGGACCTTACCGCATGTTTCAAACACGCTTGTTCTATTTCTCTTATGATTACATTACCTCCACAGCTACGAATAGTATAAATACCATACCTAGTTAGCTGTTTGAGGCAGAATCCTATTCTCTATTCTCGTTCATACTTGGTGTGACCTCAGCCTTCGAATACCTTGAACAACTTCGGCTTCGGAACCTTGCTACCGGTGTGACTCCTCAATCACAACCGCTGCAGATTTTGAACGTAGAACCTTCGAGAGTACCCGCTTCCTTTTGATTTCCCGTGGCTCGTCGTGGATTGCGCCTCCCCGACTATCCGGATATCAACCCCACCCCGACACCAAAGTTCACAACCCTATTTGAACACCGACACACATCCAGTATGCCGCCGAGAAAAACAGTAGTGAAGCCTATTGACAAGGCAACGCCAAGCAAGTTGCCTCGTGTCTCCCAAGTCCCAGGGTCCTCAACCGACGGGTTGAATACGGACCTGGGCAGTAGCCTCATCGCTCCGGACGCGGACGCTGAATTGAGGGCAACCTTGCATGACGTAGGCTCTGCAAGTGGTGACATCTCCGAAGTCGTAGAACTCGGATTGAATAAGAACGTACCTGATAAGGACGTGAGTGATGCTGAAAACGGAAATGACCGTATCCCAGCCATGCTCAAGGGCAAAGATAAATTGTCGGTTGAGAGTAATGAGCGGAACGAGCCAGATGATATGAATCTTGAGGTTCAGGCCCAGCTATTAGCCGACATTGAGTTCCAAAAAGAATTAAAACTCAAGGATAATGAGAATTTATATGAGGAATTCTTGAAATGGCGTGAAGAATTTGCCAGACCATACAACTCACCTGCCAAGAGGACACCTAGCGTGAAAATCGAGGAAGTGATTGATGAGGAGGCGACACCCAGTCAAATTAAACAGTTTGAGGCCAAGCGGGCATCAGAGACTGCAGTATCAGACGTCATGGCTACACGTATCGCCAAACTGTCGAACACCAGCCGAGCGGTCAGTGAGCGACCAATCGATTATGTCGACAAGGATAGCGCCATCGGCCGAATGTTATACAATGACACAGTCATACCACGACCGACGAATGGAAGGCTGAATATAAAGCCGATTCCTCCGACTAAGTACAAGGGTGAAGTCAGCACCCGAGTACTCATGAAATTCTTCCGTGAAACTAGGCGATACATGATTGACGGGAACATTCCCGAAGACAGACAGGTTGACATTGTCACCAGTTTTGTGGAAGGTAGTTTATCGACATACCTTGAACGCCTGATCCGTGACGAACCCGAGAAATGGAGGCTTCAGGATATATTCATTCGAATCTACAACCATGTATTCCCGCTTAACTACCGGCTTGAACAACGAAAGAAACTAAGAAACGCACGTCAGAACGGACGCCGAGTTCGTGAATACATTGATTACGTGGAGGAATTGTTTGACACGATCGGAAATGTCGACGATGGGTCCAAAGTTACCACAATGTGGGAAGGATTCGACACAGTCATCCAAAAGGGGCTCTACCTCAAGGGATTGCACCCTGAACGGTCGACTCTGGACGATGTCAATGAGGCGGCTGAAGTGGTCGAACTAATTGAGGGTACAAACCACAATTCCCGCACCTCGCGTAAAGACCGACGCAACGGTACAATTAAGAATGATAATAGCGAAGAACGCCGAACGGCATTTTCAGTTGAGTTCCAAACGGGTGGATCAAAAAACCCAAGCCAGAGAGATCGTAAGGACAACGGAAAGTTCAAAAAGAACCGTACCCTGACTGAAGCCCAGAAAAATGAATATCGGGCGAACAACCAATGCTTTTCGTGTGGTCAGGTGGGACATAAGTCGCGAGACTGCCCGAAAAACACAACGGTGAAGGGTGACAAGAAATTGAATACTCCTCCGGGACTTGCGAGCCATAATCTTGAATTCGAGCTGCCCGAAGCAATGAACATAGTTGAAACTTCGGTTGATGAGCTTTCATTGAATGTTGTTGGTTTTAACTGGTATGACGACGTCGAGGAAACTTATTATTCCTCTGACTCGGACTCGGAATCCTGGCAAGATAAACCTAACCATGAGGAAGACTCAGAAGATCATGACGTACCCGAACTAGATGCGTCAGAGTCTTCTGACTCTAAGGAAGGGTATGACAATAGCCACGAGAACGAATCCTTCCTCCACATTCTATTGGATGAAGAGGACGGCATACCCACCCCAGTGTCCCTCGCTCCAAGCTTGAGTGAATTATGGGCGGCTTACGCATTGTTAAACCTAAAAACATACATTGAAGCTGATAAAGTGACTGAGAATGTAGTGAACCCAGAACCACGGTGGGAGCCTACACCAGATCGCGCCGAAACTCATATCCCGCCGAGAACTCGTAAATTACTTTTGGAAAAAGACACACTGGAGGATCGTGCACGTCGGACTAGGCATCAGATACAGGCTATCTGGGGAAATCGAGCTGCTATTAATCGGGACCAAAAGATTAAGTGGTCACTCACTAATGGTAAACAAAACGGAATCCGCATCCTCGATAGTACTGCCTGGTACACCAAGGAAAAGCTCCGTCGTGATACAGAGAAGTTGAGTCAGATCCGTAACATGAAATGGTCCAAGGATCTGTTCAACCTTGATAAGTGGATCAGGAAGCCAAATTTAAAACCTGCCCTTACGCCGTTCAAGGGAATGGGAGCACAAACCTATCAAATCAAATGGGAGGCTCACCAACAGTTTGGTTACCGGAACAGAAAGCGAGCCATTAAGCTCGGAGATCCACTGGCAGACAGGGTCCTAGAAGTTCTCAACGACGGGTCTTACTATGGTGATCATTTATTCTCGCGCAAGGAGAAACGTGAAGCACACGACCGGTTCCTAGTGTACCGGATATCCGAAACCGAGTATGTCATCATTGACGAATGGTGGTGGACGCTAGATGAAAATCAAGCTGAATTCGTGATAAGTGAGGACATACTCCGAAATGAGGATTTCTTCCCAAGCGTATGGCTCGACAATAAGCACCGTGAATGGGCTGGTCTTGCACCCAGAAATACCAGCGATGAGTGGCGATGGAAACGAATGGGTGACGCGTATGCAGCCAAGCTAGAACGCATTCTAAACGTTGATTATCGCCGGTTCCAATTTGCGGGTGATGACTTACCCATTCCTCCGAAAGGAAGACGGGGCTCAAGTGAGTATCGCTACACTGTCAAAAGGATTGCACAAGGAGAGGAGTATCTCGTCATTGACAAACTCCGGGATCTAAAATTCATCATTAAAACTCGACTATTGAAGGAACCTCGTGTCAATTTTGTAAGGTGGTTAGAAAAGCAATACACCGCAACCATGAGGCGCGCCTACGGGTTTGATACATGGGCAGAGGATCTAGGGCTAGGGCAGGTTTTTCGATTAAACCCGTCCACCCAGAGCCAACGCCTGTGATGGACGATAAGCCCAGATACCTAACCGATGATGAATTGATTGAGTACCTGACGTGGCGGGGTGACCTTGACCTAGCCGTATATGGAGTACAGATACCAGTGGGCCAATATGGGGGAGTACAGCGAAATGCTGCCTACGTAAAGGATGGAGGCCGACGGATTCCCCGACCCATTGTGGTTGTGGTCCGTATCGATGGTCACCCCTGCAGAGCTCTCCTTGATACCGGGTCGTTGGGAGATTTCATATCTAATACCGTTGTAGATCAGCTCAAGTGCAAAAAACAAGAATTAAAAATACCGCTGACCTTGCAACTTGCAGTGCAAGGATCTCGGTCGAAAATCAATCATGGGGTGACCGTAAGGCTGCAGTACCAAGGAATTGATGAGAAACGCTATCTGGACGCGGCAAATATACAAAGCTACGATCTAATATTGGGGACACCCTGGATGTATCAGCATAAAGTAATGATAGGATTTAACGAAGCTCGTGTCGTAATAGGATCTTCGGAAACCTTACCCCTGGAAGGTCCAACAGTGTCACAGCTTGCAGTACGAAGCATTGAAATCCAAGAAGGACGAGTGCGCGAGGCACGAGCAATTCTAGAAGAATATGCCAAACCTCTTTGTCGAACCGCAGAGGAAACAGAACTACCCCCTCTGAGGGTAATTAATCATCAAATACCTCTGATAGACGACGACTTGGTGATTCCTTGGAGACCGTCCCGCCTCCCAGAATGTTACCGTGACGCATGGGCGGAGAAACGGGACGCGTACATCAAGAGTGGACGGTGGGAGTACACTACATCAACTAACACCTGTCCAATACTGTTGATACCGAAGAACCCGAGAGATAAGAAGCTACGCACGGTGTTTGATCTCCGTGCGAGGAATAAGAACACCAAGAAATTAGCTTCCCCACTACCAGATATCGACGGAATCTTGAGACGTGCTGCTCGGGCAAAATACCGGTCTACCATGGATGGCAAGGATGCCTACGAGCAAATACGCGTGGATCCGAAGGACGTTCATAAAACCGCAATAACCACGCCTGATGGGAATATGGTGTCATTAGTGGTGCAACAGGGCGATTGCAATGCACCCGCCACTTACCAAACATTGATGAACCAGATTTTCTCCCCCTATGTCGGTCGGTTTATGGATGTCTACTTGGACGACGTGATAATCTACTCGGATACAATTGAGGACCACATTGATCACTGCAAAAAGGTCATCGACGTGTTAAAAGACCAAAAACTGTACCTGAGTGCGAACAAGCTCAAGTTCCTCCCTGATGAAGTACGGATTCTGGGCCGCATTGTATCGAACGAAGGAATTCG
The DNA here is from genome assembly GCA_024721195.1 of Marasmius sp. AFHP31. Classification (NCBI taxonomy): domain Eukaryota; kingdom Fungi; phylum Basidiomycota; class Agaricomycetes; order Agaricales; family Marasmiaceae; genus Marasmius; species Marasmius sp. AFHP31. The sequence goes on from JANHQD010003213.1 coordinate 34,294, forward strand.
TATGGATCCAGATAAAGTCGATGCGGTGATCAAGTGGAAATCACCGACGAACCGGGATCTATTGCGGGGATTCTTAGGGTCAGTGGGATACCTAGCCGATGATATAGAAAAGGTTAGAATACCGATGTCGGTGCTGCACGGTTTGACGGGGGATACAGTGCCTTTCCGATGGGGATACACGGAAGAGCGTGCTTTCCAACAGATCAAAGCTTTGGTTGGGGGATCCAAGATGCACCACCGTGTCCCGTTGAACTATGGAAAGGAGGGCGAGCCAATCTGGCTTGTAACGGATGGGTGTACTACAGGTGTTGCGGGCGTAGTTTCGCAAGGTAAGCATTGGAAGTCGGCTAAGGTAGCAGCATTTTACTCAGCTAAATTGAATCCTGCCCAGCAGAATTACCCGGTTCACGAAATCGAAATGTTAGCTGGGGTGGAGACGATGCTTAGGCATAGGGACATTCTGCAGGGTACCAAGTTTGTATGGATAACGGACCATAAAGGTTTAATACACTTACTTAATCAGAAAGATTTGTCTGGTCACCAAGCTCGATGGATTGAAAAAATATCAGAATTTGACTTCACGATTCAATATGAGCCAGGCGAAGAGAACATTCTAGCTGACTCGCTATCGCGTATGTATTCAGGCGATGAAGCTGGAACTGTGCGGACAAGGAGCGAATACACTTACCATGACGTAATAGATAATGATTCATTGGAGGCTTGCGCCATCTCGATGCCTTTACTTGTCGGATTCGAGGCTAGTTGCCGGGTACCAGAAAGTGTTTTTGCGGCACCAATGACTCTAAGGACAAATCGTAGAAAGTCAGCTCGGTTGCTGGAAAGTGAAGAACACGCAAAAGCGTTTGAAGAACATGAAAAGGTTGGGAGAGGTAATCATAACCCGCAAGTGGAGGGCGGGACCCAATCAGCCGAAAACTTTGAACTCGCGAGTCCAGATCCTACCATCTCTGCCAATGAACAACGTGTACCCACGGAATCATCGCATGAATTAACTGATAAGACTCCCTTGCTTGAGCATGTCGTACGACAGGGTAAAACTGGTATCGACCTAAGATCCATACTGCGAAACAAATACGACGAGGACGTGATCTTCAAAGCTATAATACAAAACCCGAAACATTACCGTAACTTTGAGGTAAAAGACGGCCTAGTCAATATTAAACTCCACAATCGAGAACTATTGTGCATACCAAAACTTAAGCTCGGGAACCGCAGCGTTCGAGAAATTGTCATTGATGAGGGACATTCCCTACTGGCACACATGGGAGCCAAAAAGACTACAGCGTATTTGCGAGATCATGTATGGTGGAAAAACATGGTCCTTGATGTACAAGCCTTCTGCAAATCATGTGCTATCTGCCAACAAACGAAATCAGACAACCACAAACCCTATGGTTTACTGAGACCGCTCACCGTTCCTACGGAACCTTGGGAAAAGATTGGCATTGATTTCGTAGGGCCATTACCCAAGTCGGTGAACCGTAATGGAACGTTTGACATGATCGCCTCGATTATTGACCACTTGACGGGGATGGTGCACGTAGTGGCTAGCCGCATGGACTTTAAGGCAACAGACGTGGCTGAATTGGTGTACGACGAAGTCTACAAACATCACGGATTGCCAAAGATAATCGTTAGCGATCGAGACTCCCTGTTCACTAGTAAATTCTGGACGCACTTACATGGGCTGATTGGCACTAAATTGAACATGTCGAGTGCCTACCATCCTGAAACCGATGGGGCAACCGAACGAGCAAACAGGACCATCGGACAAATGCTGCGCCAGTGCGTGAATGAAGCCCAGAATGACTGGGTGACCAAACTACCCGCCATTGAATTCGCGATAAATTGCGCCCGATCCGAGACAACAGGGTATTCCCCGTTCTTTCTCAATCACGGGCGAAACCCGCGATCATTCATTTGGAACGATCCCGCACGGAGTGAATTTCCTGGTGTGAGTAAGTTCGCAGATAACCTGAAGGACGCGATAATGTCAGCCCATGATAGCATTCTAGCACAACGAGTCAAGCAGACACGGGACGCTAACAGACAGCGAGTACCTTCTCCCTTCAAGGAAGGAGATCTAGTGTATTTATCAACTAAAAACATGAGCTTACCAAAGGGCCGGTCTCGGAAATTGGCCCCAAAGTTTATGGGCCCTTATAAAGTGTTGAATATCTTGGGCGAAACATCTTGCAAAGTGGAACTCCCGCCTAATCTGAAAAAACGAGGGATTCATGACGTGTTTCATCCGTCATTGCTAAGAATACACGTACCCAACGACGATAGACTGTTTCCAGGTAGACTTGACACCCAGTTAGGATTGTTCGAGGACCTGGAGGGCGAATGGCCCGTGGAGAGAATTGTATCACACAAGGGATCTGGAACAGACGCCCTGTTTCAAGTCTTGTGGAAGTCAGGAGATTTGACTTGGCTACCCCATGATCGCGTTCAGCACTTATCGCAGCTAGAACAATACCTTGAGCTGATGGGGTCTGGGAGCATAACAGAACTAAGCTCACTCAGGAACACCGCTGACCATGGGTTGCAGACACATCTGGGCGCCATCAGCACTCCTGTCTTACCAGACACAAGAGAGGATATGTATATAAGAGTCTTCAATCTGGACATCGAAATACCCAACCGTCCCATAATGGCCTCTAGACTACCAGATCCTCCTACTGCTCCTACTCCTAGTGGGTCTCCGTCAGAGTTTGGCGATACCCCGGTTACTCCTGACAACGATATCTCCATGCACATTCCTGATGACTATGCGAGCGTCTCCCTGCCCAACTCGCCAGATGACGGCCATACACAACCCGGACATGCACACTCACTCGCCGACCGCACTACAGACATGCCAGAACATGACCCTGTTGCGAATGATGCCAGCACGGCGGCGCCAGAGCCCGTGAACGACAACTTCCACCTCGATGTATCCATGTTGCCGGACATAAACTTCAACAGAGCGACGAATCAGTGGGAAGTCCTCGACGAAGAAGCCAGATTCACATACCGATTTGGTCACCATGAGCTGCGTAACCTAATCTTGATGTCGTTTGGGCTCGGTGGTGACTGGGAGCATATCGTGCCAGACCGAGTCTACCTTCGAGTCGCCGCCATCATCAATGCCCGTATCCCTTCCGATTCTCCATACCGGTTCGCAGTTATTGGGGATGATGGCGCGATAGTCCGGAGCGAGAAACCTATGCGATTTGAGCACTTCTGGACTAGGGAAGAGCTAAAGAAATTGGGTTATGCAAAGTTCAACAGCCGGAAACTACACGCACTCGCTTTGGAACAATTCCCCAAACCGAGACCTTCCCATCCCGCAATTGTGTCTTCCTCTTCTATTCCTAGCAATGCTGCAGTAGCGTCTGCCACGACCACTTCCAATCCAGCAATGGGATCTGGAGATGCGTGGGTCCGAGCTTTGGCCACGACGGAGGGACAAGAGATGGTGATCCATGGCATCCTGGGATTGGCCCGCAGGAGCATGATGCACGACAGGTTCAAGAATGGCGGCGATGGAGGGCGACAGGCTGAAAGACGGTTCAAGCCGTACGGACAACGGGAGAAGAAGACGAAGAGAGGAGTGACAGTTGTTCCTGCTCGCGGAGAGTAGTGGTGGTAGTCTACGAAGGAGGGAAGGGTTTACGGCACGCAGCTACGTGGACTATGGGTCACAGACGTGGTCCTATCCGTCGTTATCTTATCACGCAATTCTCCGAATCGCGGGAGGGCGTGTGCAGCGGTCGTAACCGCTACGTCTCGGTGCTTACGTATTTTTCTCTTACTATATTTTCTCCCGTTTCACTTGTCTCTTGTTTTCTCTGTTTCGGACCTTACCGCATGTTTCAAACACGCTTGTTCTATTTCTCTTATGATTACATTACCTCCACAGCTACGAATAGTATAAATACCATACCTAGTTAGCTGTTTGAGGCAGAATCCTATTCTCTATTCTCGTTCATACTTGGTGTGACCTCAGCCTTCGAATACCTTGAACAACTTCGGCTTCGGAACCTTGCTACCGGTGTGACTCCTCAATCACAACCGCTGCAGACACCCTCCACAATGACAACGCCTATGATTCCCCTTCCCTTCCAAACCCAGTAAATTCATTGGGCATGCCACAGCTCGCGGCTACGAATCTCTATCGCAGAACACATACCGCCAATGACAGCCCCTGCTACTACACGCCGTCAACTGTTAGCTACCCCAGCACGGCCCAGAACGCATTTGAGCCCAGCGGACAAGCTTCATATGCCCCCTATGGTGGCGGAGGACGAATTCCGGAGCGATACCGCGACGTTGCTCCTCAAATCTATCAGGCACCTTCCATTTACCATAACCGGCCTTTGGATGGCGGGAGAAATCAGGTGCCACAATCTGCGTATTCCGCTTGGAATCAGCACGGTGGTGATGAATGGAGGAGGCAGGGCTTATGAATACTTGATGTGGCGGACATCCAATATAAACACTCGTGCTCTTCGCTGGCCAACGTTTGGCCACATTTACTATGGACTTTCTTTTCGTTCAAATATCCTTTTGTATGATCGATTACGATGTCAGTCAGTTTCGACGGTGTAAGGGGGAGGTGTAATACCGGTGATTATGATATGTGCACAAAGTGAGGCGCGACGCACAAGGAACACAATTATACACATTAGCTCAAGGCCTTCGAGCTCAGGATGACTTAGACTCGGTTCAAATACAGTCGTATCTCGTAGTATCGGACCATATAGGGGTGAACATGAAAATGAGTATAGAATTGAACCCGAATTCCTGAAGGTACAAGATAGGAAACGTGTTTTTGTTGTCCGTGTGGTCCAACTCACGACGAGTGCGAGAGAACGAGCTCCGTCGGAGCAGATACCCAGATATCGGGAGCGTCCCCGGGTGATAATCGTCAACGGAACGTAGTTATTCAAGCCTGCTTTAACCCCCGCGATTCCGTGAGCGAACAGTGTCTCCCCAAGCACAATAGCATAAGGCAAGATCGCCGGAACTGAACGTGAATAGTGTATTCGTTATTTCCTCGACGTGTTGCCAAGAATCCCCTTCATGCAACTATTTCAAGCCAGTAAAGTCGAACTCCTTCGACTACTTGACTTTGCCAGGTGTGGGGACCAGAGGCTGTTGCTGAGATTCCACCGTGTACGACGAGGTAAAGCATGAGCTTGCGGCTCGTACTCGCTCTTCACGATCTTGACGTCTCCAATAGGCTTGGCTGCATCGGGTTGGATAGTGTGGAATCGTAGATGTATCCTTGTTGCTCGCTGATTGACCTAACCCGAACTCGGCGAGCGCCTGGAAGTAGTACAGCAATGCCAGATGGAGGTAAAAAGTCGGGTTGACTGCAGCTCACAGCGGGAGAATGGTTTCAGGGTAGAAATTGCGCTCGTACAACTCGTGAAGTATGCTGATGACATCTGAGGTTGAAGATGTAGCGGGTGGGGTGGTGTTTGTAGTGTATGAGGATGGGATGGTGCGAGAACGAATTTGGTTTTGAGTCTGGCTTGAAAATGGTGCTAGCGGTCCGAGTGCAAAGCTGATCTAGAAACTGGAACGGGATCGAAGTATTTTATAGATTTTACGCAAAGGGCCTTTTTTGCATGAGCGGTATTGAATAATACAACGGTGACTTCGGCGGGAAATTTTCGAGCCTTGCGCGATACTGCGTGTTTTTTCTTCAGCACTGTAGCGGTCGGTCAAAGCAGAGCCTGAGAATGAAGCCAAACGGAATTCTGGTTTCAGTCCGACGTTTGGCAATACTTTGTAATGCAGTTGCGCACCTGTTTGCACTCACCTCGCCATCTACTGCTCAATACAGAATGGGTTGATGAGCCCTCTCCAGCTGAACCTTTGCTTGGCCTGATCAGTAACGCATAGGTTCGGAGCCTGAGTATTCGTGGGTGATAGTAATAGAATCGAGGCAAGATACTGGCGATTTCTTGAGCCTGAAGAGTAGCTTCGCAAGGATAGAGCCTAGACATTAGTGGAATTGAGGGCATTCATGGGCATTGAGTAGAGACGAGGGCAGAACAAAGAGGCAAAGTCGAGTCCAGCCTCCAGGTTGAACGTGAACGACCGGCGTTACGAATACCGAAACTTGCGCGCCTATCTAGAGTCGTATCTTATCGAAAGATAAGATACCCAGTTTGCATCCAACAACGCGTCACAACGACTTTATCTTGTGAGGGGTCGGTCACAGGCCTACGCGCCGACCATTTTCTCTTTCATGACATCCCCCTGGATTGAGAGTTCAACGTCCCATCTCCTTGACAGACACACCTTGAAGACGACATGTAGTAGGTTTCTCTCGTTGTTCTGATTCCTACGGCAGTTTCTCATGTTGAATTTTTGCATGCTCAAAAAACCCCCCGCCCTCTCGTTCGAACATGCCTGATTGCTTTAGTTTGTCCTAGATATCGCATCGACTTGAGGATGGAAGGAAAGCAGAGAAGAGAGGTATAAATCAGACTAGAATCAAATGAAATTCGGTGGCTCTCTGGATGAATTGGCGCAAAGACATCGCCATCTCCTCATATTTTAATTTTCCATTCGACTTTCATTTGCATGGTGGAGACCGAGCGACCATCGACCCAGTTGCGTCGATTTCACGTCGACACCCAGCTCGAATATATTCGACCTCATTCTCAACCACCGGTCCAAAAACCTCTTCAGTGCCATACCCTTGCGCAGATGCTACCCTCGCCGCCCGAGCCCTATCCATTGGAGATTTGGCCCCACCAGCCGCCCGCCCGCCTTATCTTCCCCATGTACTCGCGCCAATGACTTCCTCTGTCATTACTTCTGCTCATTCGCCGCCGCCCAACCCTCGCTCCCCGCCATAATCCAATATCGTACACCCCTGTTTTCGATCCACGTATTCCTAACCCACCCGCCAAGCTAAACCTCCTCCCCTTTCTATACGCACCAATTATCTTACCTTCCTCGCCCACGGAACCTACATCCTACCTCCGGAACTCAAGAGCAGCCGTTGTGCTCACCCGGCGTCATTTCGCGCGTCCCTTATTTCAATACGTCGTGGAACGAAATAACGGACTCACTGGGGTTGCAACAAAAACCGGAAAGACTGGACCGGTATGGGCTAGTCAAAACTGGGTGCATCTAGGAGAACAGGATGTACTCTGCGACCTGCCATGTTCGTTCTATTCGTTCTTCATCGTGGTTTTTGGCTGACATCGTCTCATAGCAATATAAAGCAGAGAATCTTTCTCAAATCCCAAAGACGGGATGTATCGTCGACCGCTTCTCAGGATCATCACATCGAAACCCCGTAGCCGATTTCATTTCAAAGTGTTTTGACGCACCTGTAAGTACTGTCGGCAAAGAGGATAGACGGCGAACGGGTGCGACTATCGACCGATTCTGTTAAAGGATGAAGGGAAGCTGAACAACCCAACGACATCTCGAAGGTGGGGCTGGAAGTGGAAGGTCAGGCAGAGCGGAGCGAGATCCAAGTGGTTAAGAGAGGTTCAAACCCCGTCAGAGGTGTGTTTCCCCGTTTTCCAGTGTTATCTGCTCTCGATTCCTGACCCATGACTCCAGTCACCTGCTGTTCTACTAGAGTAATCTCATTCTGCGTCGCTACCGCCTCTACCAAACTTATTTCTCCCCAGTCCACCACGATCGCCCCCACCTTCTATACATCTTTTACTGTATTCCCCGCCATCTTCTTGTGCGGCATCTCTCTCTCACGTTCAGGCTCTATATCAACTGGACCTACCCCGATACGAGGTTCTCACCCCCAGTACCTTAGTCGCAATGTCATATACTCACCATTCTTTCTGTGATCCGAAGTGACTGTCATGACCAGCGCTATGTCGCGCCCACAAGGACCTACACTGTGGTACTTACTTATGCTTTGCCCGGAAGAAAGATACCCGTCGCTCATTTGTCAGTAAGAGATCACTTCCCTCATGAAGATAGCGAAAGACCAGATGTAACATTTACTACTTAGTATAATGAGTGTAAGTATGATTCTACTGACGAAAAAAGACATGCGGCAAATGGGACAAGACGGGGGAGGGAGAGGTATCAAGAAGATATGGGGTCGATACGATAGATCCATGATGTAAATAGGTCATATTTGCGATCTGGGTGAGGACTATGAGTGATGGAGGGCTGAGCGGGTGCACTGTGTATAGCATATAATGCACGACACGGGGATGGAAAGAGGGGAACTATTGTAGCTGATTTGTGTATGGTGCTTCAGATACATCATCGAGATGGAAGCTATAGGTATTCGGCGAGTAATCAAAAGCGTGAATATTAGGTTGAGTTCCGGAGATGTGCATTTGACGTATTACAAGCCCAACAACCGACGTTGTAGCAATGCCTCCATTCATTCCGGTGGCCCGTCTTCCTGATCTTTACAGCTGTGAACTTCTAGCGCTTCTATTATCCACAGCTCGAGTCGGCATCTTTTCGCAGTTTGGCCCTCTCCTTCCGTTCAAGTTCATCACTGATCCCTTGAAGAGCTGGTGCGGGCAGAGATATGTTGGCAAGCAGAGAATGTTTCTAAATCTGAACGTCCAATTGGATAATGTCTGTTCAGCGACGGAAGGTTGATACGCCTAAAGTGACTTTCGGCAGGAAACGGGGCGAGTGTTTAGCTTTGGATGGGACACCGTCTGGTTCGGATGGTTGAAGTATTTCGTGCAGAGAGGCGACTAGCGGTGTTGATGGTCTGGGTTCGTTGCCATTCCGTTTGTATGATCTTTCGGCTCCATTACCTCTACTCCAGTATCGATGGCTGAGAGTTCAGAGCAGGCCACCACAGGGGAGAGGTGACCACGAATGGGTTTGAATGTGATGATATGAACCTGTGGTGAGGATGGATGTGAGCTAACGAAAGCCCAATGGCGAAGAAGTACGAGGGACGAAGGGGAAAGGAAACGCACAGGTGAAATGAACAACCAAGGGTCCGCCGTCTGATTCCCTCAGACGCGTGATCCAAGTCGAGAATGGGGGCCGACGATGATTTGGGGTTTTTGGCATGCCCTCGAAGTCGTACTAGAGACGCTCGTCAGTAGTGCGCTGAGTGAAATTTGAATCATGAAGTGTCCAATATGCATTTCAGTGAGAGTTGGTTCCAGAGTCCTTCCCTCCTCCCTCCTGGTATGTAAAATTGCTGGGGCAAAAACACGTATCCTGTAACCCTGCTCAACCGATGTACAAACATCGCTCCGATAACATCTCGAGGTTGCTTCTGGGCGATCGTCGGGAGTGGGTGGTTGGGAGTCGTGGAGTTGTGGTCGTTGGTGAAGATGATTAGCGCCCGTGCTTCAACCAAAATCCGTGTTGAATGAAGTTTGACTAGCTCACATTGTCCTGAGCCCTTCCCTCCTCTGGTATGTAAAATTGCTGGGGCTAGAACACGTATCCTTTGATGCTGCTCAGCCGATGCACAGACGTAGCTCCGATAACTTCTCGAGGTTGCTGCTTCTGGGTGATCGTCGGGAGTCGGTAGTCGGGAGTCATGGTGGTTGGCGAACTTTATGTGACGATTAGCGCCCGTACTTCAACCGAAACCACGATCAGCTCTGTTCGCGCGACTGTTCGCGGCTTGTCTACAACGCCAGCTATTACTCCAGAACGACTCTCGTACCAACCAAAAATAGATTACAGTGACCACGACCACCTCCACAATACGGTCTCTCCCAGTCGACACCTCGCTCTCACGTTTCCCCAGCAGTCATCACTCTTCCCACCTCACGATCTTAGTACTAAAATTATATCTCCAGGATTTCCTCCACTTCGGGAGGCTTCAAAAAGTCTGTACCCGGAAGGCCTTTGAGATGTCGCGCTCAACTGGCTCTACGGGGTAGATTTTGACTTTTGGTTCAACCCCCCCTCAGCCGAATTCAAAGTGCCTGGCACGCTCGTTTCAACTACTGTCGACGAGAAGTACGAGCGGCGAGCAAGTACGAATATTGGACACTCTGTTAGGAAAGAACCGCGGTCTGAGAAAGCCAACGAAATCTCAAAGTTGGAGTAGGCAGTAGCAGGATCAGAATAGCCTCTCTTGAGAGGCCTGAAATCTGAACCTTAACGTTTGAACTCTGTCAGATTGGTATGTTTTCCCACTTCAACTGTGTTTTCTACTCTCAATCACTGACGCGTATTTTTACCTTCCTGCTCCACCAGAGCCGTCTCAGTCTACATCCCTACCGCTTCTATTGCATTCATCTTCACCCCAGTCCATCACAATCGCCTCTACTTTCGTTACACTTCACCACAATCTCAACCAGCTCTCTTGCAGCACCTCTCATGTCCGGGCTTTATCTCGGCTGGACCCACGCATGGACAACGACCCGGACCTCATTACATTCGACATTTGGAAAATGGACCTGAAGTCCCCCGTTCTACTTTTCCATGGTCTGACTTGAACGCCTCCCCCTCATCGCTGCTCCTGCTAGCATCACTACCACCGGCTCGAGGTTCTCGAGGATTGATTGCCTCTTCGTTAAGCACGACCGAAGAGACCCATCCTTGTAGCCGGTTATCATGCTTCCGCAATGCACCATTGCCGACGACGAAAACGTTCACCATGACTGTCCGTTCCAAGCAAACGCTCGATGACCTCGTTTATGACATGTGTCTCTAAAGATACAAATGTTCCTGCTCTGGATGTCACGAATGAGGTCGCAGTGAATGAGGCGGTGAAGCAGACGAGAATTATGGTGAACGCGGCGGGGCCATACTTCAGGTGGCGGACGTCTGTCGTCAAGTAAGCAACTACCCAATGCTTCCCATGTTCTCATCTCACCTTTTTGGACGCATAGGACATGTGGGAGACACGGTGTTCGTACGTCGATCTCACAGGGGAGGTACTGTGGGTCTCTCGGATTATCTGAGAGCGAACTCTTCGAGGACACCGTAGAAGGGCACAAGAAGGTGGAGATCAGCACCTGGATTGGACTCGCGACGTGCAGAATCAACATGTTGGCAAGTACCAGCTATCGTGTTGACCGCTCTCTGCAAATGAGCAACGACACACATCACCTCCGACTCTTTGCCTTCAGGACGATAATGGACCGGCCCCGAGACGATGATCTCGCGCTCGATACATCCGACACCTCAGGCTTCAAGACCTGAACCTGAAGTCCCTCGTTCCCCATCTCCAGGTTCTCACTTGAACGCCTACCTTGTCGCTGCCCCTCCCAACGCCAACGCCACCACCACTCACTCGAGGTTCTCTGAAATCGATCCATTCAAGCATGATTACCAGGAAGAGAAGAGACGAAACCAATCTGGTTATCATACTTCCGCAACACACCCCCGCCTACCCGGATGCGGGTAACAATGCCCTCTTATTCGAGTACGGATTGCAACGTGGCTATGTCGTTGCCGTCGTGAGTGGTTGGCATCCCAAGTTCCGAGTTGGAATGGGGAGTTACTGGTTACAGCTGGAGAGGGGACGGAATGGGCTAGGGAATCAGACCTCAGGCTCAGCGATGTCACATCGAACGTTGCAATTGCGGGTGATGATCTAGAGGATGAAAAGGATGTTTCAGAGCGTTCAGAAACCTCTTTCGCTGGCCGTTCTCTGATTGGGATAACAACCGGCATTCACGAGTTACCTGCAGTATTCGAAGACCTCAGACACGACGAAAATGTTGGAAGGAACTTCAGGTCACTTATCCCCCCTCCCCTGGACCAACTTCGAACCGAGGCAACCTCAGCCATATCCCTCACCACCGCGCATATGGCTGCTACCGTTGCTTTAGCTGCCTGATTCTCTCTCTCTCCAGCGTATCCTGAGTTCATTTTTCTGCCTCTGATTCACGTATGTCCTCCCCGCTCGCGAAGCTTGACATTTCCCCCTTCCCCTACGCATCACTTTGCTCGCCCGTAGGACCCTCTGTTGTATACGACGGATTCCTCAAGGCTCGTGGGACGGTCAGTGCAGCGATCTTGTCAATGACGATAGCTTTGTTCTGGGGATTCCTTGGCTTCGCTCCAGTGAGTTGCGCGGACTGTGGTCACCTCTCGCTTTCCATTACCGGCTTTTGATTTCCCCAGTTCCGTTGGCTTACACAAAAAATGCTACCCGGAAACGATGGGATCTCGTCTGACGAATCAGTACCTGTTCTGAACCTACGAATGGCGTTCTGACCAGACTTTCTTAGGGACTTGGAGAACGGGATGTTCAAGACCACGAACGTCACCACATCTAGCACCTCCGCAAGCCACCCCGAGCCAGTCCAAGTGACGACCGCGCTCACCGGAAAAGGAGACCCTGGATACCTCTTGTCTCCCAGTGCGTTTCTCGTGAGGTCGCATAAATCATCACGCTCCTGACATGATCCCTGCCTCTAGTATTCATGGCGGAGTGTGCTCTTTCACTCTTGAACGCGTTGCCAGAACTTGCCCGCGAGGTGGAATTTTGACACCCGCCATGGCATTTAGAGATGCCTTTGTCAAACGGCTCGAGGCGAACGAAAGGTTCACGGTTGATTGTCAGGTTCACAGTGGGGAAGATAGGAAGACTGTATGATTGTAAATGACCTGCTTTGCTTCGCGACGAATCTGAGCCCGAACCACGATGGACGCTTAGACTCTGTTTTATTGCATTTGCTATAGCTAATTATTCTTGTATTTATTCACAGGGGGAAAAAACACGCACGCTTAGAGTGTCTATTCAAGATGTGATAAGTATTTCTATCGGGTGCTCCCATCGGATTCAGGAAGACTGGTGTCTGGCTTTGGGTGAGGACCACTATGCTCGAATACCTCTCGTTGGCTATATATGAGTATGCCAGGTTGGGTCGGTTCGTGGGAAGACTTCGACAGGTGGGCGCACGGGATGACTGGTGACCGTTTTCGTGATAGTGCTGTACAGCGTGAACAGCACTGGGAGATACGGAGGAGATAAGTTCCAAGGCCTCGTGAGACATCAGGGGAGCCTCTGTTTGGCCTCGTTCCTTCCTCCTTCCCTCGATCACCTCGTATTTTCCCCCATCCTCTCTCTCTCTATCCCTTTTCAGACTATGTCTAATCACTTCAACAACGCCCAAGGATGGACTATAGGTGCCCATGCCAGCTTCCCGACTGTCGCCGGAAATTTTACTAGTACAACTAATATTTACAACAATCCGAGCCTGGAGCGAGAGGATCGGGTGACTCTGGTGAGTATGAGTCTGTGTTATGACCAGTCACCCTCTTGACCTTGTCTCTAGCACGGAAGAACTATTAGAAAGGTAATTGATGGTGACATCAACTTTCAGCGTGTTCTTTCGTCCAAGGTTCTGTGTGTCAAGGTCAAGCCGGAGGGGGCATCGACGTCAACAGAGTCGCAGGTCGTCAAGGTCAAGAAAATGGAACAAACAGCCAAGATACAGGGATACTGGGGAAAGTTTACGGCGACCAGTTTTGAGCCAGTTCACGAGAAGGATCGAGAACAGTTCAAAGAAGTAAGTTTTGGCGCTCGGTGCGAGTAGAACGATCTGACGATCGGCTTCAGATAGTAAACGTTGTTCTGGAGGCAGCGATGTGCGGGAGGCGAGTTGACTTACGATCCGTCTGTTGATTGGTATAATGAAATGTTACAGGTCGGCGCTACTTAAACAAGTGTTTGCGGTGGCCGAGTCTGAGAACGCGATGACGCTAATTGCACACGACGGTAGGTTGCCTGTTGGAAATTTTTCAATCGTGGATGCTCAAAGACAGTAGAACTCGCAAATGGTTTTGAATTTATTAATCAGTATCGGGGAAAGGGACAGCTTGTATGTTACTACCTTGATTATGCACTTGTACGTTTAGCCTTTGAGTTTCTTGACCCAGCTGAGGAGTGCCCTTAGGTAGATGCGATCCGAGCTTTGCGCGCCGATGAGACTCTGAGATTTCCGGTGAGCTGATAACTTTTAGTATTGGATGGGTCATAATGATAAACAGGTTACGATGCGTTGGAGCGATTGGTTGTTCAACGTCAAAAATCAGACTTGGATTTACAACCCTGCTTCTCTCTACCTTGATCCACCTGAAGAAAGCAACCTCCGACCACTCTTTCATCCCCCACCACCACTTTGCCAAGAAACCCCTCGACGACTTGACACCACCGAAATCGCTGGCCACGTCGAGAAAAACTTGGGCGATGTTTTGTTCCTGATTACGGGAATGGGAGGGAGGTGGAATGATGGCCTGTCGTACTATGCCCGACACGGTCTTTTAACGTTCGGCGCTGTTGTCAACCGCTGGAAACCCGAAATTCTCGCCCACCTTCCTTCCACTCCCTCTCCCGAGTGGTTTTGCCATAGCCGCAGGCCTGACGTCAAAGCCAACTTTTCCAGCTCTGGTAGGACCGCTTCAACTCCATCTTCCATCTGCTGATTTTTTGGTGCCAGGGCGGGTTGACTTTTCATTCCAGAAGACTGGCGATGTCAAAGTGGGACTCGATTTTGGCTGGCGTATTCCAGAGAAGGACTGGAATCAGCTTAAATGCGCTTTTCTTTGCCAGTCCCTATGCTTTGTTGACGACTCTGAATATGTGACGGACGTTGGTGAGTTTTCCTTTGCATATCTCTGCTTTCCTCCGCCTGATGTTTCTTCTCCTCAGTATATATTGATCAAGTCGGGTTCAGCCTCCAAGGTACCTTCCCCGATGATCCCACAGGTCACTCGACACCCGCATACCTCTTTGTCCACCCCCTACCCATTGATTTCACCAACAACCTACACTGTATCCGCTACCCATTGCCCGAAAAACTGTTCTACTGGTCCCACGACCCACAAGGGAGGAATGCCATCGCTGAGGAGGACTGGGAGAGATTGGGAGTCCCTGAGCTGAGTTTGGAGAGATGGATTGGTACCTTTTGGTTAGAGGAGCACTATGTGTTTGTACGAGAGCACCTTCGCTCGAGAAGTTGCAACCTGGATGGAAAGGAGTACGCGTACGATCATGGTCATCCTGAGTTGGTATTTGGTGTGTAGCACTTTCCTTCCCGACCTGGACATCACACTGACATCTTTTTTTCCTAGCTGATCCTCACGATAATGTGAGGCTAGAAGAACTTGAATGCTCCGAGTTCAACTGTCCAGAACCCGGAACCTCTCTCTCAGCTACATCTCGTCGACCATTTCGCCCATGGAGATACCTGAAGAATGCAATCCGGAACAGCAAGACACGCTGATAACACAAACACAAGGCATGGCGACTCATTGGGTCAAGCCCAGATTCCTAAAAGTGGTGTACGTATCTTTTCACGCCCCCATGTGCGAGTTCACGCTCTGATACACATTCTCCAGATAACTTTGTTTCGGAGAACGTTGCAACCCATACAAGTGATTTGGATTACTTATTTATACTGTAGCTGCGTCCTAGTCTCGTATTTAAGTGTACTCGCGACCGTTGTACTTGTCCGCTTGGTATTTATTCAGTATCAATCATGGATAGAAGAGGATACAAGTACCTAAATGCGCGATGCTATCTCGCACCTACAAGGATCAAGAGGTCGTCTCAAAAAGTCGAATATACAACGATAATTTACCTCATAAGAAACAACAAAAGTACCAGATAGTAGAATGTGTTTTGGCTGATGGAGAAGACGTCAAACACGATAGAACCACAAGCGCCGACGGGGGGAGCAGGTAAGAAGAATATGCGCATGATGCATCATGCTACAGATCTGTGATGCGAGGAAGAGAAGAGGGGTGTGAGGGGATGCTAGGTTGTACCAACGATGATAAAAAACCGATACAGTAGTGGTATGTCAAGCACTTGCAGCAATACCAGGAGGATCCGACGGAGGCGGCGGCTGAGGTCTCTGTCCACCAGTCTCCAGACCCTCGATGGCCCCGCTGATATCGAAACAAGACCCCGAACAACTCGCCTCGCACTCGATGAAAATGTCGGTGGTCGACATAGCACCGCGGGGGGTCTCCGACTAAGTAGCAAACGTCGATTCCTTGAGACGGCGAGAACGGAACGTACTTGATATGGTTGGGGGTACTCGTGGTTTCCGGCAAAAGTGTTGTTCCGTCCGTCCTGGGGAACCATCAGGGCAACTTCCCAGTCCGAAGCGGTTGCTGGGAAGGCTACGGCGCTCTTTTACAATGACCGATGATAAAAGGTCGGCCTAAACGTTTCACAGAATGTAGGTAACGTCGGGGCCTAGTTTTAACCCAGTTTCAAGAACCAGTGGGAGGGGGGGGGTACGTATTCGTCGTGGCGGCGTGAACGGCGCTTCAGATACATCGTCGAGACGGAGCGATAGGTATTCGGCGAGTAACCAAAAGCGTGAACATCCCCACCACAACTAAAGTCCAAAAAACTGGATTCTCTACTCCAGCATCGAGGCGCAGGTCGGTTGCATGGTGGCCGAGAGTTGCGAGCAGGCCGCGACACCACGGTACAGAGATGCCATAGTACGGTTTTCTGGATGATAGAGGGTGGGCAAGTACTCATAGGTATTCATGAGGATCGGGTGTCGGCCGCGAAAGGCGTCGAGTCGCAGTCAGTCTGGATAGGCCAACGCCGGGATGCATACGCCGGGTCTCGTTTGAAGGTTAGATAGTAATGCGGAGTGACAAGTCTGGGCCTCTGCGTAATGAGAGGGCGAGATCTATGAGAAGCTGAGCGGAAGGTGACCAATGTTTCCGGGAGAAGAGGTGACTGTGAATGGGGTTGGACGCAAGATGACAACACTAACCTCTAGGGAGAATTGATATCAGCTTGCGAAAAAAGTGATGACAGAGTAAGGGAAGAAAGACGAGCACGAGGGACGGTACTGAAAAAGGAACGGGTATAACATACGGTAGCCAATGTATCCACCGTGCTTTCCTTCAGACGAGCGATGGAAGTCGGGAATGAGAGTCAATGACAATTTTGGGCTGTTGAGGACAGCGGATCTTCTGTTTGTTACTCTCATGCTAGAGTTACTTGTCAATAACGCGTTGCTTGAGCTTCAAATCGCGAGGACATACCTAGCTCAGCCTGACAACTGCATCTTCGAGTAGAGAAGGGCTCGAATTGGGGCTATGTCCAAAGGTGACGCAGGAAGGGTCCTTGTGAGTGAGCTAGCCTCACTCACAGATCGATATGGCTTTGAATTGAGCAAATTTTGAGGTGGAGCGCGACCCACACCGTGAGTTGTCCGCCAAGTAAGTTGTGGATTTTTGACTAACCCGAGTAGAGACTTCGGAAACGCAGGGACGTTGGATCGTGGCTGGTCGCGGAATTGGCTTCGCGCCGTGTTATGGGAACCAGGCGTCCACCGTTCCCCAAGCCGTTCCCTCCTGGGAAAGGTATACGTCGAGCCAATCCATATGTCTGGGTGTGAACTGGTGTTTTGGTGAGCACGCTGAGGTATGCTGCGATCCTGCTTTACAGATGCGTAAGGAGCTCAAGATTTGTGGAGTTGTAGGCATGGTTGTCGTCGCTGACAAGGTCTGAAGATAATAATTGGCCCGAATGGATGACGCCGTGATGTAGACGATGGGTGAAGATAGCGAGACAGAAACAACCTTTAGAGAAGCTGGGAGGAGAATGGCTAGTACTTTCGGGAGAGGTGGCCGCGAATGGGTTTAGACTCTGGAGTCGGAGTCGAGGTGGCCGTCGTGGACGAGGCGCGTCAAGATGATTGGCGCCCGTAAACCCAATCGAAACCACGATGAGCTCCGTTCGTGCCTGCCCGTGGCTTGTCTGCAACAACAACGGCTACTCCAAACAACTTTCCTGCCAACCAAGAATCGACTACAAAACCACTTTTCCCTCATATTCACCAGTGGTCATCATGATCACTACATCACGACTAGGATGATACCTGGGATCTCCTCCTTCAAGAGGATCTCGTATGCGCGTCCCAAGTCTATATATCGGAGGCTCCGAGGATACCACGCTCAACTAGCTCTACGAGGTGGATTTGACATTTGGTTCGGAGGTTGAGGGTGTGGAAGTCGACATGAAGAGGATTATGTCATGGATATAAAGGCGGATGAGGAGGATCCCAGTAGACCGCGAAACATCCCGCTCCCGCCAACTCATTCCGCACATTCACGTCTTTCTCGACGCTCGACGCTCGACGCACACAACCAAGAATGGCGTATCAACTCGGGCGACGCGTCGACTTTCAAGCACAACAACAGCTCCAGATTGAGCTGAGGTGCTTCCCGGCGATGACTGTAGACGACACTCACCACCTCTGAGATTTGACTTCTCATCCTTCGCCGACTTCTTCACCAGGCCCACCGCCCGAATAGCTAACACTGCAACCGAAATAAATCAGTCTCTTCGAGCTTATTGCCCCCTTCTTCCTCCCTCGCCTGTTTTTCCACCAGCAAATGTTTCGCAAGTCTGAGACCGAGAACCACCATAAACATCGTTGAACTCCCCCTCGGCCGCTTTCAAAGCGTCCAACGCGCCTGTTTCAACTACTGTCACCGAGAAAGACGAGCGGCGAGCAAGTGCGACTACTGACCGTTTCTGTCAGGTCTCAATCGTGAGGTTGGAAGTAGCGGGATCGAGTGGTCTAGATTGGTGCGTTTTTATTTTTTTAGCGCTATTTGCTCTCTTGCTGAATTGTGAGTTTAGCTACCTGATATTTTGCCAGAGCTATCTCATTATGCACCTACCGCTACCATCACATCCACCTCCTTCCCCAAGTCCATCACGATCACCTCTACATTCGTTACGTCCTTCACCGCAATCTCACCCACCCTCTCTTGCGGCACCTCTCTCACGTCCGGGCTCTATCCCGGTTGAGCCCACCCAGAGATGACGGTCTGGAGCACGTTACACCATCATGTAGATTCCAAACCCGAATCCCAAGACCCTTGTTGTACGTTTCCTATGCTTGGCTTGAATGCCTGTACCGACACTACCTCCACCGACTCGACGCTGCTCAGAATCGATTCGTTTAACAGGGCTACCGGGTAGAGAAGAGACAAAAAAGATTTCTCATCGTCCAGCTACCATGCTTCCACGATCCACCGTTATCGACCCCGATGCCTATGTCTTCCAAGTACGAACCTTTAAGGTTCCTTCGTTGCTGTCGTCGTGAATGGTCGGTATCCTAACCGGGTCGGAGTGGCGAGTAATCGGCTTCAGTTGGAGAGGAGGGGCTCAGCGATCCGATTTCATGCGTCCAGCACCCGCCTCGACTGCAGAATCAGCGTTGTTTGAGATTACGGGTGATGTTCCCAGAGCTCGACGCCTCCGTCGGTGAACACATATATCAACCCGTTCAATTACACCGTTCCCTTGAGCCGAGCCTATACCTCCCAACGCTCGTGCTTTTCACCTCCGACACCTCACCATTCATAGCCAAACTCTGCTGCCAACATCGACCACATGCCGTTTCTGCAGCGCGTTACGAGGTCAGAGAACAAGGCTTAGTCCATCGAGAGAGGGCCCCAGGCCAGGTATGTGATCCGTTGAAGTTTTCCCTGTCTAAATATCTGGTTTTTCGCCCCGAAACGTCAACCAACCGTAGTATTATCGACGACGCATCCGTTCTGATGAGAGATGTCTTCGCGTTAACCCCGATCACAATGTCCTGGAGGGTACATCGAGGGAGGGAGGACGGCTTCGAGGTTCTGGGCCGGGAAAGTTTGTTAGGTATGCTTTTTCGGCATCTTTTCCTCCTTTCCATTCCTTTTTCGTGCTTCGTCATTCGTTTATTTCGCTTTTGAGTTTATCTTTCGCTGGCCAGTTTCTGATTGAACAACAACTCACATTCGCGAATTACCTGCAGTGTCTAAAGACCCTGACACGACGAAAATGTTAGAAGGAACTTCAGGTTACTTATAATACCCACTCTCCCGGGCTCACTTGGAACCGAGGCAACCTCAACACCCACCAGCCGTATCCTTCACCACCGCGCATATGCCTGCTATCGTCACTATAACCACTTGATCGGACCTTACTCTCCAGCGTATCATGACTTCTCGGTTCACGTATGTCGACCTTACTCACGGAGTTTGCCATTCCCCCCTTCCCCTACGCATCATTTTCTCGCCCGTAGGATCTCCGTCCACCAGGAGACGTTGTATCGAACCGGCGTATGACCTCGTATGACACTGTCGTCTTCAAGCTTCCTCGTGCTCTTTCTCTCTCTCTCTCTCGATTCGTTGTACTTGTCGATGGTTGCCCGACTGAGAGGTGAAGATAACGACAATTATTTGCGCAACCCGGGGATCGCGTTGCTGTCCAGAATGGTGCTAGTGAGGGATGGACTGTCGGTAAGATGGACAAGTCCGATGTAGTTTGCCTTTACCGATTGGACGTGTTGCTTTGAGAGAGGATACCAAGCCTGGCGTGCTCTGATCGATATCTGTATCCACATGGTAGAAGCGGCCAGGAGCATTTTCTTTTCGGTAGTCTGCGACCTCGCATGTATTATCACGTATCATCAACAAGCCTTCGACTTCCTCTTTCTTTTCTGACGCTTGTACATGTAGTAGGCTCGAATCACGCAGCACAGAAATTCTGAAGCTGGGATGAACGGTCCGCCGGCTCCGGACATATCCGGCTCGAGACCTAACAAGCTCCTCGACGATATCCCCTTTCGTTTCTTACTCTCATCATAAGCCCAAGCACGCATTTATACACAAGTCTTGAACGAAACGTTAACGCGGACGGCCCGCTCACTACTGGCCTATCCGGGTCAGTGGGGCTGAAGTTCTTGAACTGCCGGGCTTTCCGATTCGACGTCCACGTCATGTCGCTTTTCGTTCTTTCGCCTCTCATTGAATTCCACACACCGCCGAACCAAGAGAACGGATTGAAACACGGAGGCCGCCCAATCGAACTGGCGTTACGTCAACATTTGACTCGAATCGGGTTTCACGCTCGTTGGGTTGAAGATGGCGCTCAATGAAGTTGGACTCAAAATCGAAGGGACAGTGTTGAACATGGATATCAGGTACGTATCTGGGGTTTCCGAGATACGAGAATCTTTCTGAAGGACCGACTTCGGGGTGGGACCCAACTCGAGACCTAGACACGCGTCGCCAACGCCATGAACTCGCTCTCAAGCTGCAGTTGAAGTATCCCTGGGAATCGTGGTATATATACACAATTGGCATTGGGTTTACTGAGTTTCGCGATAGACCCATGTCTACGAGTTTGGACGCGACACAAATGAACGGAATGGAGTATAGGATGGGAGAGTGAAGCTGGATGTGCAGAAACAGAGAAAACGGTGCCGAGCTATATTGTGAGTTCACTCATTTTAGTCCGACGAGGACGACCTGCTCATATGTGGATAGGTTTCGATATTCCCTGAATTTGCTATGAGCACGACGCTTCAGCCACGTTCAAACGACTCATCTTTCTTCCTCTACGCGAATACAAAGTTCTGATTGTCAGGTCTATGAATCTTGCTTGAAATGTCGATTGGGCTGCCTCGGTCCGCTCACGTCTGATTCATTCCATCGAACAGTAAAGGTCCAAAGGAGCTCGCTCTGCAAACAGTGAACTCGGTCTCTCAATCTCTTTGCCCCGCACCCTGTCCACAACGGCCGCACCGTCGGCCACAATGTATAGAGAAGGGCTTGAATTGGGGCTATGTCCAAAGGTGACGCAGGAAGAGTCCTTGTGAGTGAGCTAGCCTCACTCACAGATCGATATGGCTTTGAATTGAACAAATTTCGAGGTGGAGCACGACCCACACCGTGGGTTGTCCGCCGAGTAAGTTGTGAATTTTTGACTAACCCGAGTAGAGACTTCGGAAACGCAGGGACGTTGGATCGTGGCTGGTCGCGGAATTGGCTTCGCGCCGTGTTATGGGAACCAGGCGTCCACCATACGCAGCCCATGGGGTGACCGGTGATCGTTCTCATGGTATTCTGCGACAGCGGGAAATACAAAGGGGATAGGGCCTCATGCAAGACGTGGCAAAGCTGCTGGGCAGGGTGAGGCTGTGTTCGACCTCCTTCCTTTCCTCCCTCCACCATCTCGCCCCCTTGCTCATCCTCTCCCTTACCAACCCCTCATTCTGTTCTAAGGCCATGACTGCCTATTTCCCCAGTGCTCAAGGCACGACCATAGGATCCCATGCCAACTTCCAGGCCATCGCTGGCAACTCGACAATTGTTCACAACTACAACACTTCGGAAAGAGAGGATCGGTTGACTCTGGTAAGTAATACTTTGTGTCATTGTTAGTTTCAATCCTTGACCTTGCCTCTAGCGCGGCAGAACCGTCAGAAAGGTAATCGACGGTGATATCATTTTTCAGAGGGATCTATTGTCCAAGGTTCTGTGCGTCAACATCAAGCCAGACGGGGCATCAACATCAACAGAGTCGCAGGTCGTCAAAGTTAAGAAGATGGAACAGACCGCCGGAATATACGGGTACCGGGGGAAGTTTACCACTACCAGTTTTGAGCCAGTTGATGAGAAGGATCAAGACAAATTCAGAGAGGTAAGTTCTGGTGTTCGGTTTGAGTAACGTATGCTGACAATCAGCTGCAGATAGCAAAGATTGTCCTCGAGGCGGCGATGCGTGGGCGGTGAGTTGACTTAAAATAACTCCGTTGGTTGGTATAATGACATGTTACAGGTCAGCACTACTTAAACAAGTGTTTGCGGTGGCTGAGTCCGAGAATGCGATGACACTGATTGTACATAACGGTGGGTTTCTTGTTCGAAATTTTGCTTGTGGGTGCTCAAGGCAGCAGAACTCGCAACCGGGGATGAAATTACTGATTGGGCCTGGGGAAAGGAATGGGTTTTATTTTACTACCTACATTATACACATGTATGTTCAAACTCTGAGCTTCTTGACCCAGCTGAAGCTTGCCCCTAGTCAGTTGCAGTCCAGTCTTTGCATGCCGATGAGACTGTAACATTTCCGGTGAGCTGCATTTTTTTAGCATTGGCTTGCTAATAACAGCAACAAGGTTGCAAATACTTGGGAGGATTGGTCATTTAACCCCAAAAATCTAACTTGGCAATATGACCCTGTTTCTCTCTGCCTTGACCCACCTGAAGAAGAGGTCCTCCGGCCATTCCTCTATTCACACCCACCGCCTTCTCAAGAAACCCCTCGACAACTCGATCCCGCTGAAATTGTTGCCCACCTTGAGGAAAGCTTTGGTGATGTTTTCTACCTGATTGCATCACACGGAAAGAGGAGCAATGATCTGTCATACTATGCCCGATATGGGTTTTTGACATTGGGAACTGTTGTTGACTGCTGGGAACCTGGAATACTTGCCCACCTTCCTTCCACGCCCTCTCCTGAGTGGTTTTGCTTTAACCACACCCCTGGCATGAAAGCCAGCCACTCCAGCTCTGGTATGATTGCTTTGACTCCATCTTTCATTTGCTGACTTTTTTGGTGCCAGGGCGAGTTGATTTCTCATTCCAAAAGACTGGCAATGTCCAAGTGGAACTTGATTTTGGCTGGCTCACTCCAGAGAAGGACCGGAATCAGCTTAACTGCACCTTTCTTTGCCAGTCCCTCCACTTTGGTGATAACTGTGATGATGTGACAGATGTTGGTGAGTGTTCCTTCAGATCTCTCTGCTTTTCTCTGTCTGATGTTTCTTTCCCTCAGTATATATTGAGGAAGTTGGGTTCACCCTCCAAGGTACCTTCCCCATTGACCCCACAAATCACTCGACACCCGCATACCTCTTTGTCAAGCCTCTACCCACTGTGCTCATCAACAATCTACATTGTGTTTGCTATCCATTCCCTGAAAAGCTATTCTACTGGGCCAACGACCTACAAGGAAGGAATGTTATTGCTGAGGAGGACTGGGAAAGATTTGGGATCCCTGAATTGAGCATAACAGAATGGGTTGGTACCTATTGGGAAGAAGAGAAATACACAATTGTACAAGAACACCTTGACTTGAAGGGTTATGACCTAGATGGGAAGCAATACACATATGATCATGGTTATCCTGAGTTCATATTTGGTGTGTAACTGTTTCCTTCCCAACCTGGACACTGTACTCACATCTTTTCTCTTAGCTGATCCTCATGATACCACCAGAATAGAAGACCTTGATTATTCAGAATTGCATCCTGAAACTTGTCTGCCACTTTCAGAACCCACATCACCTTCAAGTCCTTCACCCACAAACACACCTGTGATTGTACACAACAACACAGCAACACTGTCAATGGCAAGTGTAGCGACTCATTGGGCCAAACCAGGATTTCTAAAGAAGTTTTGTATGTATTTCTTGACTTTCTTGACACCCAAATGTACAAGTCCAGCTTCTGATGCATATTCCTCAGATAACTTGGTCTCGGAGACTGTTACACATGCGGATGATTTGGGTTTTTCTGTAGCTGCATGCTAGAATGTATTCTCAACTGTACACACTAGCCACTTGATATTTATCTAGTGTTCTGACAAAACAAATTGTGTGAACAAATGTTGTAGTCACAATGCAAGGGATTAAATTGGTTTCTGCGATGCAATCATGCACCCACAAGGGTACACATCCAATTACAAAGCACACTAGGTATCATATAAACAGGTGATTATACAACAATGGATTACCTGCCTTGAGGCATAGCTAGGAGCAGATGTGCAATGACCAACAGAAGATGGCAAATGCAAGGGACAACAAGTAGAGACGGAAGGGTAAAAAAGACAGTATACATTGAGTCATTCCATATCCCTGGACATGAGCTGGTGTTTTGGTGAGTAAGCTGAGGTATGCTATGACCCTGCTGTCCTAAAGCGCTAGACGCTAAGACTTTGGATACAGAGACGACGACAGAGATGGTAGAGGCAGTGAGCAGAGAGCAAGAGCAAGTAAGGAACTGGTCCCAATGACAAGTTAGATATATTGCAGGTAAAGAGAGAAACGGAATTAAGTACTCACCTGGTCCCAATGACAAGAGGTCAAGATGAGGGACCAGGTGTAAACTACCTAGCTTATATACTAGAATAGGAGTCGTGTGAGAATAAAGAAAGATAATTGGGAACACACTGGATGCAAGATAGCATATTGGCAGCAGAACTATTTAAGAGATATGCAAGGATTATCTTTTGAGAACTTTAGAAAACTAAGAATATTTCTACTAGAAAAATATGAAAGGAATATGTTTGACAATGCTTGAATGAAATAACCATGACATTAGGTTTTAGTTGCAAGATGCCAAATATAATCTTTGCATATTTTCTTACAAAAATATTTTTGTTTCTTTAAAGTTTTCAAATGGTAATCCTTCTATATTCCTTAAATAATTCTGCTGCTAATATGCTATTTTGCATCCAGTGACAAGGGGAAAATAATAGTAGTCCAGGTATGGAACAATAACGAGTCCGGAACGAGTAACTGTTGTGTATAGAAGAACAATGAAAACAATGAAAACAATCAATGGAATAGGTTGTGCAGACAATGTGAAAGAACAAGGAGATGTGAGGGAACAAGGAGGTGAGAAAGAACAAGGATGTGGGATGAAATGATGTGAAAAAGGGAAATGGGCATCTGGTAGGCGTCAATGTAACAAATGGGCGCTAAAAGGGGAATGGGTGCTAAGAAAGGAAAAGATAGGGGGAAAAGCAGCACTTCATGACATTACCCCCCTTCTAGAATTTATTGTCCTCAATGACTAGGCCCCTTCCTGATAGACTGGTCCTGCTGCAGCAGGGAACTTCTTGTGGAACCGCTTAACTATCTGAGAGGCGTTCTTCAGGTTCTGTGTGGGCTCCCAGGTGTTCTCCAACTCTGAATAACCCTTCCACTTCACCTGATACTCCAGTCATCTCCACCTGTACTAGCTGTCCACCACATCCTCTACCTCATACTCCAGTTTGTCCTCATCCTCCAACTCAATAGGGCCTGGTGGTTCTGGCAGCAGCCCATCTACCAAGTTACCTTTAAAAGGATAGAGTTTGTCGACATGGAGAATGGGGTGGTGCCGCTCCAGCTCCTCTGGTAGGTCTATTCAGTAGTCCAGGTCCCTGTAACAGGCCTCTTTTTCTATGCCAAGCTGGAAGAAATAATGAGAAGGAGAACGCAGAGAATTGAACAACACCTGAAACCAGCAGAGCCTCTGACTGGTCCACACATATGATTCTGTCCTACACGCAACATGGATGTCAGGAAGGCGACCGCAGTTGCCCCTCAAGTCACTCAATCAAGTCTGTTCTGCTGTGTTCACTATGGATTGACCAAGTGGTTAAGCTAAGGAAACGTACTGTACAAGGTAGGTCTTATATACTAAGTTACAGATCAGAGTAAGTCATCAAGTGTCCGTACGAGTCGGCGAGAAGGAGTCAGGGATGGATGGTTCTGGGATTGTGAGTCGGGCCGCTGAGTCACAAGTGGTGAGTCGTAGGCGGTAACAAACCCGCTGAGTCGTGGTGGATGATTATGAGTTGGCCCGTTCGAGTCATGGAGTTGAGTCAGACATTTTGGGAAATGGGGTGAGTCGAGATGATGGTTTAGCTCTCAGTGTGGACTTGGGCGCTTGTTGGGGAAATTTAGGAGGAATCGTGACAGTACCCCCTCTTTAAGATGTGTTTTCGCCTGGAACACTTTTATTCCGTTGGCTCCTCCTCTTTTCCGGTTCCCGGTATGCTGCTGGGTGCCTTTGATGGAACTCCGCAATTGTCTCTTTCGCGTTTTCTACGTTCGATTTGGGTTCCCACGAGTCTTCTGATTCTGGGTAGTTGGCCCATCGGATGTAGTACTCAATTGGAATACGTCGATTGTCTGGCTTTCTTGAGTCCAGTATCTCTTCCACTTCGTATTCTGTGTCTTCTGGTAAGAGTTCGGGCGGTTGTCCAGGGTAGTTGGGTCCATGAGCGTCTGTCTCTTTATAGTGTTTCAGTAGTGAGGCATGGAACACTGGGTGTATCCTCCACTTCTTGGGTAGTTTCAGTCGATAGGTCACTGGTTCTAATACGTCGAGGACTTCGAATGGGCCATGCAGTTTGTTCGATAGCTTTGCCTTTGGCCTTGTACTCTTTATGTTCTTTCCGTCTAGGGTTACCAGGTCTCCCTTGTGGTAAATCCGTCCTTCTTTCGTCAAGTTGTCATTCTGTTGTCGCATCCTCTCAGCTGCCATGTTCAAGCTAGCCTGTATTTCCTGACAAATTTCTTCCATGAATCGTAGACGGTCTTCTACCGCAGGGACCTTGGACGTGGGTTCTGGTGAGGGGAACATTTTTGGTAAGAATCCATGCAGGGTTTCAAAGGGCGATCGGTTGGTTGCGGAATGTGAGCGCGCATTGTGGCAGAATTCGGCATATGGGAGCCATTTGGCCCAGTCGTCTTGTCGATAGTCACAGTAGACTCGAAGAAATTGTTCTAGCTCCTGGTTGTACCTTTCAGATTCCCCATCTGTCTGTGGATGATATGCCGTGCTGAGTGCAGATTCAATTCCTAGCTTTGCCCATACTCCTCTCATTACTTTTCCTGCAAATTGAGGTCCACGATCTGAGATCATCTTATCCCATAGCCCGAATCGTCTCCAGACATGTCATAAAAGCAATTCCACTGTTCCGTTGCTGTCAATCGTTTTGTTGCAAGGGATTAAAATGACTGCCTTTGTAAGGCGGTCTACAACTACGAGAACTGAGTCATAGTCTTCTGAGATCGGGAGGTCCGTGATGAAGTCTGCTGTGATGATTTGAAATGGTCGAGTGGGGGTTTCGTTGGGGACTAAAGGAACATGAGCTGGGTTGTTCGTTGGTTTTGTAAGTTGGCAGGTTGCACATCCGTCAACGTAGTCTCGTACAAAGACTGACATTCCGGGCCACCAATAGTCTCTGCCTAGGAGTTCGTAAGTTTTGAATCGTCCGGGATGTCCTGCTAATGGGTTGTCATGATGCGGCTGGACCAGATCTCGTCGGATGTCATCGTCTGGTGGTACGTATATTTTTCCGTGGAATAGGACAATCCCGTCCTCATAGTTCCATTCTTCAAGGTTTTTTACAAGCGTCCTTGGTCCATTGTGTAGAAGGACGTCGAGTGCATTGTGAACCTCTAAGTCTCGGCGAGGGGAGTCCTTGATCCTTTGTATGATGTCTGAGTGTCCTGTTGTAAATGCCACCCCTTTTCGAAGGGCTCTGATACGGAAGAAGGTGGGGTTTAGGAGTACTCGATCCTTGTTATCGTCCTCTGTTCCAATTTTGTGGTCCGCTCTTCGTGACAGAGGGTCGCTTTTGTTGGAAATGCTGGGTTTGTGAATCAGTTCAAAATCAAACTGGGTCAGGAACAAGGCCCATCGGGCTTATCGTCGGTTTAAGTTCTTTGCTGTGCGGAAATATTCTAGATTCTTGTGGTCGGTCCAAATTTCAATTCGTATTGGTGCTCCTTCCAAGTAGTGCCTCCAAGCTTCCAATGCACGGATGATTGCAAGTAGTTCCTTGTTGTGGATCTCGTAATTGCGTTCAGCTTCTGAAAGGGACTTCGAGAGATATGCAACTGGGTGCCATTTTTCATCTTTCCCTTTTTGAGATAGGATTCCACTGGTGGCGTGTTTGATGCGTCAACTTCCACTCTGAAAGGTTTAGTAGTGTCGGGCATAATCAGGACTGGTGATGAGATGAATGCTCGTTTCAGGTCGTTAAATGCTTTTTCACGATCAGCTGTCCATTCCCAAGGTTGCTCCTTTTTGGTGAGTTCGAACAGGGGGCGGGCTCTTCTCGAGAATCCTTCGATGAATCATCGGTAGAAATTTCCAAATCCTAGAAATGCCTGAGTCTCCTTCACTGTTCTCGGAGTGGGCCATTCTGCTACTCCTGCCACCTTTATTGGGTCCATGGCAAGCGTGTTGTGTGAAACGATGAGTCCCAGGAATTCCACTGATTCTTGTTCGAAGGCGCATTTCTCCGGTTTAGCGTAGAGGTCCTTGTCGCGCAGTCGTTGGAGAATCTTCTTTACCAACTCACGGTGTTCGTTTAGGGTTTTGGTAAACACGAGGATATCGTCCATGTAGATGACTGTCCTAAAGCGCTAGACGCTAGGACTATAGAAACAACGGCGGCGGAAGTCGACTAGCAGAGACGACGACAGAGACGACAGAGGTAGCGAGCAGAGGGCCACAGCAGGTAGATAACTGGTCCCAACGACAAGTTAGATATATTGCAGATAAGGAGAAACGGAATTAACTACTCACCTGGTCCCAACGACAAGAGGTCAAGATGAGGGACCAGGTGTAAACTGCCTAGCTTATATACTGGAATATGAGTCGCGCGAGAATAAAGAAAGATAATAGGGAACAAGGAAAGAACAATAGTAGTCCAGATAAAGAATAAGAACGAGTCCGGAACGAGCAACTGTTGTATATGAAAGAACAAAGAGAACAAAGGAAACAATGGATGGGATAGGTTGTGAAGACGATGTGAAAGAACAA